>VMKM01001117.1:0-180497 GCA_008360985.2 Macquaria ambigua | reverse complement strand
CAGAAATGAGAGTTTGCTGCGGATTAGCATCACATTCAGAAGCTACATTGCTGGAGAATCAAACCCAAAGGACACACAATAAGCAGATACGGGCATTATGAAAAAATAATTTGAAAGCTTCTTGCATTAAATTGGAATGGAAAATCGAACTCTGTGTCCAATCAGTATGTACCGAGTCAGTACCTCTAAATGAATCCAACTTATTTAATAAATGACACCAGAAGCGAATTCATACCTTGAGTCTTGAGTCACCAACAAATGGGATTTACATTCACTAATAAGAAGCTAGCCAGAGAGGTAGGTATAGGTTTGAAAATGGATGTTATGTCTTATGTTATAGTGGCTTATAGTGGCTCAGTGCTAACTCACAGAGTGTGAGAATCTCCCAGATGTAACATTTGTGTCAAAGGAGGCGATTGTTTTGTGTGCTTGTGCTGGCGGAGCTGTTTAAGCATGCCTCTCTGATCCATAGAGCGGAGATCATCACAGCTGCCGTTGTACCAATCGATTCCTGCGTTTGTCCTCCAGTGCTTGTTGTCCTCCTCTTGTTCCTCCTCCACTGGGCTAAGGAAATGTTTGTGGACACAGCTTGTTTGGGTAGTTATTTCTGCTCCTGCCTCAGGTCACATATTGAGCTGAACCTGGCAGTAATAACTTTCTCTACTGTGTCTCAGACAGGTACTGCTGATTGTCTCTGGCTTACTTTTTGTGCTACAGTGTGTTTTTGGCACTTTACAATAGCTATCATTCATAAATGATAATTAATCCATATAATATAGTTATTTTGTGTATGCTTATTAAATAGCTTGAATTAATTAGTTACGTAACATGTCATGACTATGTTCCATTCAGCTTAAACACTCCCAAGAAACTCCAGGACACAGCTGATTCACTTCCATGAAGTTTACTGGGAATTTTGTGAAACTGTAATGAGGAGATGTCTTATTATTAATCAAACCAAACACACAGTATCTGAATAGATAATACGGCTCAGCTACCTTAGCTCTGCAGCTTATATGAAAAACACAAACAAGCTAGTAAAAACAACCAACAGAAGTAAAACACAAAGCTAACTCAGCCTAGCATAAACTAATTAGCGTCTTCACCATCTCAATAAGCGATGACTTAATGTTACATTATGAGAAATACTTACAGACGTTGCCTTAGCAAAAAGAGAGAAAGAAAGACGATCAACTTAGAAGCTGATGACTGGTAGAGCTCACACATGACCATAACTGATCACTGCATGGCAATTTTACTTCCTGATTCCCAACATGCACTAGTACTACAGTTACAAAGATAAACAAACCACACTGAACTCCTGAGACAAGGTAAAACACATTTTCAAGCGGCATAACACTCCCCGCTTGGGGTCTTTAAAGAGCCCACATTACTGAACAGAATCAGTCTTTGGAGAAAGAAGCAGAACCACTTCTGTAATGGGCCGAGAGAAAGTCTTCCTGGTTCCATCCTTGACGACTTCCACTTCAACTTTCCGAACCAATCCGTCTTCTCCTGGAAAGGTTTTTACAATGATGCCCATAGGCCACTGATTTCTCTTTGCCTGATTGTCTTTCAAGAGAACTATGTCCCTTTCCTGGAGGCTCGGCTGTTTTCCTTGCCACTTGTGCCAAAGCTGCAAAGTCTTGAGGTATTCATGTTTCCACCTGTTCCAAAACATGTCTGCTAGGCCCTGAACCCGCTTCCACTCCTCTCTGGCGAGATCCACCTCCTCAAAGCTGCCTGACAGAGGAGCAGGTGCGGAGCCTGTCTTGAGGGTCAGGAGCATTGCTGGGGTGAGGATGAGAGGTGATTCTGGATCCGATGACACTGGGATGAGCGGCCTAGCATTCATGATTGCAGCTACCTCGGCCATGAGTGTAATCAGAACCTCATGTGTCAGGTGAGACTTCCTTTGCTCAAGCAGCATGCAGTCCAAAATACTGCGAGCGATGTCGATCATTCGTTCCCACGCGCCACCCATATGAGACGCGTGGGGCGGGTTAAACACCCAGGTGCAGCTCTGAGTGTCCAGGTATTTTTCCACACTGTTGAAGCCTGGATTAGTCTTGTCCATCTCCAGCTCACGAGAGGCACCGATGAAGTTAGTTCCGCAGTCGGAGCGGATCTGCTTTGCAGGGCCCCTGACTGCAAAAAACCTCCTCAAGGCATTGATAAAGCTGCTGGAACTCATTGCCTCAATCACCTCGATGTGAACTGCCCTTGAACACATACATGAGAACATCACAGCCCATCGTTTAGAGTTGGAGACTCCTCCTCTAGTGCGGTGTGAGACGATGTCCCATGGTCCAAAGACATCGACACCTACGTAGGTGAAAGGAGGTGCTACTTGTAGCCGTTCTGCTGGCAGAGCTGCCATCTGCTGATGTTCAGTCTTTCCCCGCAGTTTTCTACAAGTGATACATCCGTGAAGCAGACTGCTGATACAGCGTTTAGCTCCCACCAGCCAGAACCCTGCCGCTCGAATGGCACCTTCAGTAAGATGCCTTCCTTGGTGTTTCACTGCCCCATGATAATGAGACACAAGCAGGGTTCCGAGATAATGCCGGCCAGGAATGATGATGGGGTGAGTTTCGTCCACGCTCAAATCTGACTGTCCAATCTGGCCTCCTACTCTAAGAAGTTGATCTTGGTCTATGGTAGGGTGCAATTTCCACAGGCTGCTGGAAGATGGGATGTTGGACCCTGAGTTGATACACTTCAGTTCCTCTATATAGCACCCATTCTGGACACTCTTCACGATGCACACTTTGGCTCTCAGCAACTCTTCCTCTGTAGGACGACAGATGTGCCACCCCTGACACTGATTCTTGGTAGAGTGGGCAAAGGAACGAGCCACGTGGATGAGGTGCGCTATGGCTGTGAGGAGAGTGCTGAACTTGGAGAAACGTTCAAAGCGTTGTGGGTGTACCACATCTCTGGTAACATGCGTGAGACTTGTCGCCACCTGGGGACGCACTTCAGCATCGGTGTCAGGATCAATGAGGTTGTAAGTCTCTTGAGGCTCAGATGAATGCAAAGATGCATCATGGAGAAAGGCTGGTCCTTTGAGCCACGTGGTACTGCTAAGCAGAGCTGGTGTCGCAGTTCTTGACCCAACATCAGCTGGGTTGAGGTGCGTTGGGACGTACTTCCACTGACCGGAACAAGGTGATTAATGGATTCGTTGGATCCTGTTATGTACGTAGACATAGAATCTCCTTGACTGATTGTGGATGTACCCCAATACAACCTTGCTATCTGTGTAATAGGTGATGTTGTTAAATGTTGTGTCTATCTCTGTGGCTATCATCTCGACGATCTCAACAGCGAGTACAGCCGCACAGAGCTCAAGTCTCGGGATAGTTAAGCCAGGCTGAGGGGCCAACTTTGCCTTCCCAAAGACAAAGCCAATCTCAGTCTGCTCTTGGTGGCTTGTCACCTTGATGTAGGCCACGGCTGCTATTGCTTTGACTGATGCATCTGCGAAGACACAGAGTTCTCTTCTCAATGCGCCTGCGGTAGAAAAAGATGCATAAGGACGTGGTATCTGGAGCTCCTCTAGGTCTTGGAGTGACTGTTTCCACCTAGTCCACTCGATCTCCATGTCTTTGGGAAGAGGTGCGTCCCAGTTCTCTGCTTGCATAGTGAGTTCCCTGAGTATCAGTCTTCCATGGACCGTGATGGGTGCGAGGAACCCTAGAGGATCGTAGAGGCTATTCACAGTTGAGAGTACCCCTCTGCGAGTGAACGGCTTCTGGTCATCTTCGATTTGAAACATGAAGATGTCTGTGCGCATGTTCCAGAACAATCCAAGGCTACGTTGGATGGGCAGATCATCAACAAAGAGATCTAAGCTGTTGACATCTTTGGAGCGATCTTCGGATGGGAATGCTTTGATGACTGCAGGTCGATTTGAAGCAATTTTGTGCAGCCTGAGGTTAGAAGCTGCAAGCATCTTCTGCGCTCGCCTGAGGACGCTGATGGCTTCTTCCTCGGTGCTGAAGGACTTTAAAGCATCGTCAACGTAGAACTCGCGGTCGACGAATCTTCTTGCGTCGCTGCCGTAGTCGGCCTCTGCTTCCTTAGCTGCCCGTCGCAAACCATACACTGCAACGGCAGGCGAGGGACTGTTCCCAAAAAGGTGAACCCGCATCCTGTAGTCCACAATGTCAGAGGTAGGGTCGTTGTTCCTATACCACAGGAAGCGGAGAAAATCACGATGGTCCTCCTTCACGACAAAACAGTGGAACATGTGCTCGATGTCTGCAGTGATCGCCACCTGTTCCTTCCTGAACCTCATAAGAACACCCAACAGGCTATTATTAAGATCAGGGCCGGTGAGCAAAACATTGTTGAGCGACACCCCTTGACATGACGCACTGCTGTCGAAGACTACACGGATCTTATTTGGCTTCTTAGGATGATACACGCCGAACAGGGGCAGGTACCAACACTCTTGTCCAGGCTGCACTGGTGGGGCAACTTCTGCATGTGCCTTCTTGAGCATCTTCTCCATAAACTCTAGGAAGTCAGCTTTCATCTGCGGTCGCTTTTCTAACGAGCGCCGGAGTGAGACAAGACGGTCGAAAGCCTGTTTCCTGTTGTTAGGCAGCCGCTGTCTCGGCGACCGAAAAGGTAAAGGTGCAACCCAACTTTTTGAGCTGTCCTGGTAGCACTCAGCTTCCATTATCTTCAGAAACTCTAGATCTTCCCTGGATGGGGCGAGTCTGTGGTCGTCGGGAGTACGAGCGAAGACAGTTTGCCCCAGGTGGTCCCCAACGAGAACCATAGAGCTGCACGCGGAGGTTGCTACTGGATGGTGCTGATGTTTAGGTGCTTGACCAA
Source organism: Macquaria ambigua (assembly GCA_008360985.2). Classification (NCBI taxonomy): domain Eukaryota; kingdom Metazoa; phylum Chordata; class Actinopteri; order Centrarchiformes; family Percichthyidae; genus Macquaria; species Macquaria ambigua. The sequence continues at coordinate 175,649 of VMKM01001117.1, read as the reverse complement.
ATACCTCGTTCACTCTGATCTGGTTGTTGCAAGGCTGAAGATGACTCGTACGACCATTTTCTAGGATGGCTGTTTTGTAACTCCTCACCTCGAGTGGTCTATGAGCGCCTCCGAGGCACACATCACCAACGACGACCCATCCTAGGTCAAGCCTTTGAGCAAACGGTGCATCTCCTGGGCCACTTATCTGCTCTCGGACCTTGTGCACCCGTAAGATGTCTCTGCCCAGTAGGAGGAGTATTTTGGCTTCCGGATCCAGAGGCGGAATCTTGTCGGCGATGTGCTTCAGGTGGGCATGATGGTAGGCTGCATCCGGCGTAGCAATCTCGGCGCGGGCATTAGAGATTTGATTGCATTCAAGGAGTGTAGGCAGAGGAATGCTTACTTTTTTGTCCACTGGCTCCACAGTGTAACCGCTGGCTCTCCTCCCCACTGCCTCTGTACGCCCCGCACAGGTCTTGAGTGTATATGAGGAGGAGCTTCCGAAGATCTTGAAAACCTCGAAGAACCCTGACCGTGCCAGTGAGCGATTGCTCTGCTCGTCCAGTATGGCGTACATTCTCTTGGACTCCTCCCTGCGTCCGTTTGGGAATACGCTGACGAGGCAGATCTTAGCACATGCTCTGGCGCTCAATCCTTCACCACATACTTGAGTGCACGTCGACTTGACCTCCTGGTTGTCCGCTTTGTCCTCCTCCCCACCATCCTCTGAAGTGGAAGGGGATGACTTAGATTTCCAGGTAGGTGGGTAGGGGTGAAGTGCTGTCGAATGAGCGGTGCTCTCACACTCTGTACATTTTATCTCAGCGGTGCAGTTCTTCGCAAGATGCTCTGTGGAGGAGCAACAGCGGAAGCAGATGTAATGCTCTTTCAAAAACTGTTTGCGATCATTTATGCTCTTCTCACGAAAGCCTCTGCATTTTCTCAGAGGATGGGGCTTTTTATGCAGGGGACAATGTTTATTTGGATCGATTTGTTCCCTACTTTCTCTAGACTCAGCCTTAGCAGTTCCAGAGACTTGTGTCTTGTGAACATATACTGATGTCTTTGCAGGCCTCTCCCACTTACTCTTTCTCTCTGCTGGAGCTTGTGTGAAAAGGTTAAAGCTTGGGTCTGTGCGGGCCTTTGCCTCGGTAGAAATGAAGTTTACCAACACTGTGCCCTGAGATAACTTTGTTATGATATGGCGCTATATAAATAAAACTGAATTGAATTGAATTGAATAGGATCTATCTAAACTCTGTTCTAAATCCAACCCAGGAACACTTCCTGTTGCCAGGGGAATTAAAGTGTTAGCTATTTGTGTTAGTGTGTGAGCTGATGACTAAGAGCATGACTTCATGTTAGGCTGAGAGCAGTGAGAAGGTGGAGGCTGTCCAGTCGGTGTTCTGCAGGCTGCGGCAAACACGCACACACACACACACACACACACAGAGAGAGAGATGGTATTTTCAGACTGTTGACTATGAACATGAAGAAGGATTTTAGAAGAAAAAATAAGTGGAAGAAAGATGCCATATGACACTATACTACAAATGTTATTGATCATTGCATTTCTTTGATATACACATAACGGTGTAGTGATTGTGGATATTATTGTTATGGAGTAGGACCTTTCCACACAACAGAGCCATTGCTTATCCACTATCCTTAATCTATGCAACAAGCATGTTGCAGTTTTGCTTGAATGCTAGTGAAGTATACTAGCTACCCTCAGAAAAACATGTGGCAACAGTATCTTGACACAAAGGAAATATTCTATGCTGAATGTACCTAATCTATATGAAGCAACAAGCTGTTGTTGGAGGAGTAACTCAACAGTAGCCTGTGTTTTGCAGTCCTCCAAACACAGCCAGCATCACTGATGGGTGTGGTTGGGTGTGGTCAGAAGAGTGCTCTGTTGCACTTGTAGCCACACCCAACGGTGATGTCACCGTGTACTGACACACCTGCAGTACACTGCTGCAAAGGGAGAATTTAAATCACTGGAGGTCCGCAAAAACTAGATTTTCAACAATTGTGTCTTGGTGCTAATGTGTATTAACTATGTAATCCTGGGCGGGGTTGATGGTTAACCACACCTGTCATAATAGACTAGACTAGATTTAATAAACGTTTCACCTGATGAATCATCCAAGGCTCTCACTCAGCCTGAAGGCTAAACATGTCCTGTGTATTGATTAATGAATAAGGAACAGATAAGAACATTTGGGTTTGGATGTAAGGAATCAGGGTGGAGAAAGGTATGTATAAAGGTATGCAACAACAGTAGAGATTTGTTCAATGAAACTCATTGAAGTTGAGTAGATATAATAACCACCTCTGAGATTACATCTGTATATTGTCATATTTACTGTATCAGAGCTACAGAAATCTGTATCCAGAAAGTGTTATCAACACTGTATCAAAGTACTTAATTTAGAACTGTGGATAATGGATAGAACACACTGATGTATTTATGTAATGTGAATGCTACGTAATAATGCTAACGTGTCTGAAACAGAGAAGCTAGCAGTATGGTCAACAGAGGGAAAAGTTAGTCTCATGCCATTTTTCCTCTCCAAACACTCAGATGAGCCATCTGCCTCTATAAATAGACTAAAGGAATGTCAATGTGAAAGAGAAGGACAAAAAGAGGGAAGATGGGGGAAGGGATGGATGATAGAAGGAGAATGAGACAAGCAGATGAGGGAAGAGATTAAAGTTGAGAAGAGACAGAATATCTGAGGGGATAAAATAAGAAGATTTCATCTTTCAGTTGTTGAAAAATGAAATTGTTGTCTCTCTCTCTCTCTCTCTCTCTCTCTCTCTCTCCATATTCATAACTGACAGTCCAAAAAAGCCTTATTGAGTTGCAGCGTGGGCTTTTGCCAGCACTGCTGCTCTTTAGTGACCACTGATTTCCTGCTTGTCATTGATGTCTTATATTTATTCAAGCTGAAACACTGGGAGATTTGGAACTACTTCAAACTTGCGCTGATTAATTTTCTCACAGACAGAAGTCATTTGTTTTGCTAAGTAATTCTAAGCTGACTGGCTGGATGTGTAGTAGTGGTAACACAAGTTACATCCTTCAAACTGGTCTGGGAGGCTTTTCACTTGTTGAACTCTCCAGCAAAGGTTTGGCACCAGGCAGGTGGTCCACTGAACCACTGGCTGTGCGCAAATAAAGGCCTTTACACACAGGGGACGTGACGAATAAACAACATGAAAATGCATGAAAATTGCCTGCAAATATTTCACATCAACTATTCATACTGGCAGCAATTCAAATTTGGAACAGATAGATAGATAAATAGATTTGTAGCTCATTCTTCAGAAAACATATACTACACTGGAGCATTCATATAAAGCCTATGTGTGCTCAAATATGTATGTATGTGCCTGAAAAAAAGGCCCTGGTGTAAAGGCCTTAATATTAGCAACCAGACTGAAAAAGGGTTTTCTAAAGCTGTCTTTACACTGCTTACACTGATAAATACACACTCAGAGGTACACCTACCACCTAGTATCTAATACTGGTTAGGATCCCCCTTTGCGCCCAGAACAACCTGAATTCTTGGTGCCATGGATTCAACAAGGTACTGGAAACATCCATTAGAGATTCTGTTCTATGTTGACATGATAGCATCACACATTTGCTGCAGATTTTGTTGGCTGCACATTCAGGCTGCAAATCTCCTGTTCCACCACATCCCAAAGGTGTTCTATTGGATTGAGATGTGGTGACTGTGGAGGCCATTGGAGTTCCTCAAAAAGATGGGAAGATTGCCATAAAGGAATGCACATGTTCAGTAACAATACTCAGGTAGACTGTGGCATTTAAACCATGCTCCTGTTCTTAGCTGACAGGGGTGGAACCTGCTGTGGTCTCCTGCTGTTGTAGTCCATCCACTTCAAACACACACAAAAAAAAAGCTGGCTGCGTGAGATGTTACACTGTAGTTTGCTTTTTCACAGTTTTGATACAGACCAAAACAATGACAGATAAATCAGGATGTTTTTTTTGGAACCTGACCTGTACTGGATTGAGGATGATACAATATTCATACTTGAGAATTATATACATTTTTGGTTATTAATAAAGCAGTGGTGAAGATATGTTGCATGTGAAAGGTCATTCTTGACCTTGGAAATAGTGTGACAAAACATCTTAACTAAAGGTCCACTTATTAGCTTTTTTCTGAGCTTTCACCCCCTCCTGGTATGGACTGGGAAGGGGTCAGAAAAGATCAAGGAGGACATTCACATCCAATACCAAAGACCATTCTTGAACACAGACATGGGTTATTATCCCCCCCCCATATAAGACCACACAGCTATGTGGTTGAGGAAAACGCTAGTTTTAGTGTGTTTTTTCAAACAGTGATAAACTTTATTATCAAAGATGGCCGTAACAGCAAATATAAGATAACAGTAGATATTTGACAATAAATGTCATTGAAGTTTAAATTAATAAAACTATATGAAGTAAAATGATAGGAAAAATTTAGGTCAAGTAAAATATATATATAAATGCTGCTAATAAAACATTAATTGTTGCAGTTAACTACAATATCTTCTCCGCATATCTGCCAACATATGTATTGATATTGATATATATAAGATAACCCAATGCAGTTTGATAACATTGGCCAGCCGATATATCAGCTTAAATTTGCTTTTACATACACATATGCATTTTATCCACTCACATCAGTCTTCAATCCTTCACAGTTAGAAATGCAACAGCAGTGAATTATTACACCACCACAGCCTTTAGTGTCCCATAGTCTAAATGTGGTCTTACAGTAATGTTATCCTGCTGCTGGTGACAGAGCAGGCATTCAGACAGAAAACAGCGTTGCATTCAAAAACCAAATCACAAGGGACTGCGTTTGTAGGAGTGTGTTGTTTCAGGTACTGGTGAGAAGATTATCAAGAAGTATTATCAAGGGAATCCAGTTTCAGTAACGGATTACTGTGTTTGAAGGTTTATCAGATGTAAAACACTGCATAGCTGTTTTAATACTATGAGACAGGAATTTACAACTCTGGAAAGTTATCTTTGTGACATTAATTTTCTCTTTTGCCTAGACAATTGCAGTGGGAACAGTAGAATGATGTTCATGTTACAAGTATCTACCAGGAATGTGCACAAGTGCGCTTGGATGTATTTGATTGACAACACAGCACCTTGCTGTATGACATCGCATTTCATTATGGCTAAAGTTGTGCCAGGTTCATCTTTTCTGCCCCATGACCCTGCATCTGTTGGCCAGAGACCTCAGGTGTGCAAATGTAGTAAGCTGCAGATCAGCTCGATGTGAACACAGCCATATTGTGTAACTGTGATGGACTGTGTGTGTTGCAGGATAATGGTGAGGACTCCCATCGTATCTCGCCCAGCCCTGTGGTCCATGTCAGGGGTCTGTGTGAGGCCGTAGTGGAAGCAGACCTGATAGATGCCCTGGAGAAGTTTGGACCCATATGGTGAGACAGCGTGTGTGTGTGTGTGTGTGTGTGTGTGTGAGAGAGAGAAAGAGAGAGACAGAGCAACTGAGTCTTGTATCTACTCATCCAATCTGTAAACTGCTTCTCCTGTTCCGGGTTGTGGGGGTCTGGAACTTACATGTATCCCAGTATGCATTAGATGAGAGGTAGTGTGCACCATGGACATGGTCACCAGTCAATCACAGGGCTGCCACATCTGTACAGAAAGAGAGAACACATTCACACCAATGGGACAGTTTTGCCAATTCATCTAGCCTGGGTTATAGCTGAGCCAGTGATCATGTATTTCTTAGAAATTTCTAAAATCTATTAGCCTTGTCAGAGCAAACATACAGCCATGTCTCCCTCCGTAGGCCCCTTGATCCACATACAGAAACAAGTTAAGTCAAGTTCACAGACAAAGTCTTGGTGAGCTTTCCTGGCCCATATCAGCACCAGAGAGAACAGAAGGATACTGGGAGGGCTCTACAGTTTGAGCATTTAACTTGCATATGAAAGGGAAAATTATTTATGTATACAGGAGCAAGTCTAATACTGGATTTACTCTGTGGCTAACAAATCAGTTATCAAATCTTTATCTCTCCTCCCTCCTTCTAATTAGCAAAGAATGAACAGTACAATGAGGTTAGCAGGCTGTTCATTTTTATCTGGCATGGACCATTGCTTCCAGTGGTTAAAATGACAAATGTTGCCTCTACAGCAGATTATATCAGCTGTCATTAATTTCATCAGTACTTGACTTGATGCATCTGCAAGCCGGTGTCTGTACTCAGCCAAAGATTCTTTGTGAAGAAAAAGAAACCTCATTCAATACGATCCGGAGTGGACTGTGGAGTGTTTTTTTAGTTCTTTGAGATCAACCGAGTGGCAAGTTTTCTCTGGAGAAATAATCAGCTGATTTACACATATCATATGAATAATCTAAGTTTAGTAACTTAATAATTCTACAAAAATATCAAGCATGACACAATACATTCAAAGTCTTATTTCCATTGTGGTCCTTGATGTAGAGATAGCAAAGATGCAGTTGAGTCCAGGTGAGTAGGTGACAGCATACTATCAGCAATAAATACACGATAAATACCTATATCATCATCATTCAAATCACTCCAAGTCAAACATACAAAACTAAATATAAAAAAAAAAATCACAAATTATAACTTGGATGTTACAATTCCAAGTTTCCCACAAGCACCTCACTCATCACTCACTCACCACCATAACCAATACTTTAACATTGTATTTCTTGTTTTTTTGTTTGTTTGTTTTCAATGTTCTGCTTATACTAACTTTTTTTTATGAGCAAATAGCTAACACCCAACAACATGGACATTTGAACGTGTGTAAATATTTATCGTGGGACACATGATGTAAAAAATGAAACCACAGACACCAAGTGATTTGGTGTAATAAACTGTAGTGAGTTTCAGTAGCTTTGGTGTAGAGATAGTTACAGATGCTGAATAACTGAAGTAAACATTTTGTGATACTGCACTTTCCACTCTAAACGACTCTTTCTCCATTATTTACACTCCCTGCATGGTGCAGTATTCATTAACCTCTCATTCACCTGAATGGAGCTGCAGGGAAAAGCATACTGTGAAAGACGCGCACACACACACACACACACACACACACACACACACAATGAAAAGAAGTCAGTGGACTCCTTTACCATGTGTAAACTGGGTAAGGAAGGCTGACCCATTCCTATTCAGACCTGATTGAAAATTGAGTACTGAGGATTGAAACACAATCAGCTGTTCTGAGATGTTGCCAAAGAGTGGAGGACTTGCAGTAAGGGAAAGGCATCACCAGATACTGAAAATGCCCCAACAGTGTGTTGAAAGCAGTCTTCCATTCATCCCCCTCTCGGATGTGGACTAAGTGGTAAGCATTTCGGAGGTCAAGTTTAGAAAAGATGGTGGCTCCTTGTGACGACTCGAACGCTGAGCTGATAAGAGGCAAGGGATACTTATTTTTAACCGTGATATTGTTTAGACCCCAGAAGTCAATGCATGGTCGAAGGGACTTATCTTTTTTAGCCACGAAGAAAAACCCCGCTCCCAGGGGGGACGACGAGGGACGGATTTTACCAGCTGCCAGAGACTCTTGGATATACGTCTCCATCGCCTCTCTTTCCGGACGTGACACGTTATATAACCGACTAGTGGGTAGGGGTGCACCGGGGAAGAGATCGATAGCACAATCGTAGGGGCAGTGTGGAGGCAAAGACAGGGCCCTCTCCTTGTTGAAAACCTCCACTAAGTCGTGATATTCCTGAGGTATCTCACTCAGATCTGGAGAACTGGACTTGGGTGGAGCCCGGAGAACCGCAGCTGGAGTTAAAGCCGAACGCAGGCAGTGTGCATGGCAATGAGCGCTCCAACCCATAATCCTACCGGCAGACCAATCAATCTGAGGGTTATGTAATTTTAGCCAAGGGTGACCAAGCACCAGAGGAGTCTCAGGGGCAGAAATGATGTTAAAATGAATCTGCTCGGCATGATTACTAGAAATAATTAGTGTTAACGGAATGGTGCGTTCACTGACCTTAGCCAGCAAGCGGCCATCCAAGGCATAGGCTGTTACCGGGTTTTCGAGCTGCTTGAGAGGGAAACCTGATTGCTCCGCAAGTTCCTTATCTAAGAAATTTGCCTCTGCACCGGAATCAGTTAGGGCGAACATGGGCAGGGTCAGACTCTGGAAACAGATCTTGGCATGGACTTGACACCTCGGACCCAAGGAGTGTGATCGGCTCGACAGTACGTCCACTGCTACCGTCGAGCCCGATCTTTTGGCCGAACTGGACAGGCGGAGATGAAATGCCCCGGCTGGCCGCAATACAAATACTCCCCGGACCTTAGTCTTTGCAGACGCTCGGTAGGGGAGAGACAGGCACAACCCAGCTGCATGGGTTCCTCCGCTGTGGGTGAGGAAGACGGCAAGGTCCGGTCAGGAAACTCTGCTAACCGTGAAGTCCCACCCCTCGATGACAATGAGTGGAGAGGCGCCAGTGTCTGGGCCCGACCGGCGTTTTCCTTACACCGCTCCCAGAGGCGATTGTCCAACCTGATAGCAAGAGAAACAAGAGAGTCCAAATTAGCCGGTTTGTCTCGGGAAACCAACTCATCCTTCACCTGATCGTTCAATCCCCTGACGAACACTCCCCGCAGCGCCTCTTCATTCCAGCCCGAGTCCGTGGCCAATGTCCAGAAATCCACAGAATATTCTGCCACACTCCAGGAACCCTGCCGCAGACTTAGCAGACAATTAGACGCGTTTCCCCGATAGTCTGGGTGGACGAAAACAGTCTTCAATCTTGACACAAACCCTTCATAGGTGAGTGAGGACCCCGTGTGGCTGGAAAAGAGAGCCTCCGCCCCCGTCAAGGCCCTTCCTCGCAGCAACCCCAAAACATAGTTTACCTTCGTGGAGTCAGAGGTGAAGGCTCGAGGCCTCTGACGGAACACCAGAGAGCACTGAAAAAGGAAGCCTCGACATTTGTCTAATTCTCCGGAGAAAGGCTCAGGGGTACTTACCGGGGCTTCGTTGAACCCCGAGGACAGCGGTGGGGAATCTGACGACACGGCTGCAGAGGCGGACGGCGGAGCAGGATTCTCTGGAGGAGTAAGATGAGAGGTTAGTGTGGAAACTTGACTGGTCAACTGTGCGATTTGAGTTACCATAGCCTGGTTTTGGTCCAAAAGAGTCCGGAGAAACTGGTCGTGTTGTCCAAGTAGCGTTCCCTGGCTGAAAAGGGCATGTTGAACATCCAGTCCCGCAGGTTTCAGTTTCGAGGGGTCCATGTTGGCCAGATCGTTCTGTTATGGGCAAGTCAAAAGGGACGCCAAACAGTAGAACACGAAACACTGGCGTATGGAAAGTCACAGCAGTTTATTGTAGTAAGGTAGTGTCTTTGGAAGGAGGCTTGGAGACGGAGAGGCAGGCGAGGCAGTTGAACTAGGAGATAACCCCGTAGGTCTGGAAGCAAGGACAGGCAGGACAGGCAGGACAGGCGGTGGGAAACCGGGAGGGAGGATTGGCTGGGCAGGCTGGCGGCTGGGTAGTGGCAGTGTCTACAATCCAAGAGAACAGAAGTCAAAAGATGAACAAACTCACAAAACATACTCAGACGAGAAAAGTGAGAGTGCTGGCCTTGACGCATTACCGCACTGGCAAACGGAACGATCTGGTGAAGACTGGAGAGTAGAGCCGGGTATATAAGTGATGTGATATAAGTTAGGTGATGAGCCACAGCCGCGCAGGTGGATGATTAGGAGCAGGAATCTCACAGCCACGCCCAGCCACAGACACACACACAACACAGAGAGACAGACAGAAAACCAGGAACACAGGGGAGAGGGAAAACAAGAGGAAGGGAGAGAGAGACACAGCCCTAGCCATAACAGTCAGAGCAGGTGATGTGTCCAGTGAAAGCCCATTAGGTGGAAAAGATCGGAATGAACTGCATGTGTATGTGTATCTTAATGTTTACTTGTGTGTGTTCTCAGTTATGTGATGATGATGCCATTCAAGCGTCAGGCACTGGTGGAGTTCTCTGCAGTGGATAGTGCTGACCGCTGTGTGTCCTGTGGAGCCAAGGAGCCTGTATACATCGCAGGTTCGATTCCTCAGCTTTTCACTGGAAAGACTTACTTATGAGATTGATTAGCTACACGTGCTTGTATGTAGCATACTGATGATGGCTGTTCATTAGGCCAGCAGGCATACTTTAATTACTCCACATCCAAGAGAATCACCAGGCCGACCAACGCTGACAACCCCAACAGTGGCAACAAGGTCCTCCTGCTGTCCATACAGAACCCCCTCTACCCTATAACCACGGTAAACGCACACACACACACTGGCATCTATGTGGACTTATTTCTATCATATCATTAGTGGAAAAGTCATTATAAATACAATTAGAATGCACCTATAAAAATATGCTGCATGTACTGTATATTATACTTTTGGTCGTTTTGATGAGCAAATTACAGGGCTACCACTGACAACTAAAATTTGAAACAAATAGAAACTAGCTGCCTAGTTTCAAGAAGATGATCTGACATTTGAATGAATCATTTTTTCAAAATGTTGTTCAACCATCGACCTGAGATAGATCATATAACAACCAAGCAGATAGTTTCTACTATTTTTCTATCATGGCACCCTTATGGGCTGAATTTCATATAATTGTGCAATCTACCCTACAGTACCCTGTTCATTAGATGAGCAAAGATTCATTGATATCATCTTTGGTTTCACAAATTTGTATTTACACAATTCATTTTATAACAAGAATTAAGGCAAATTCAGCCAATCCAAGAATCTTTGCAGATTTCACCACTTACTACTCATTCAATTTTTGACGACATGCTTCATAAAGTTTGTGCGCAATGGGAATCAGGAACACTTCTTGCCAAATTTGAGGGAGACTGGATGAGTAGTCCTAAATCCAAAATGGTGCAAAATTGAATTTGCCAGAATTTTCTGCTTGACATAATGACGTTTCTTCTTTTTAAGAATATTGTGCTTCTTTGTATCTATTAGAAGGTATTGACCAAAATACAAGGTGACTTGTTATAGCATCAGTTTTTGTTGATTGAAATTTTCAATCTTTGTGTAAGCTATGAGTGATTTGAGTGTTACAGTGTCTGAGGTACTTTTTGGGACAAGAGTAATAAAACACAAACAGTACTTGTGTGTGTTTGCATTATCTGGGAGTGAATCGTTGATTTACAGAATGTCAAACAAACAGCTGTGACCAAAAACAGTTTGTCAAGAATAATATGAGTTTTGAGTCCTGGAGAAGAAGTCACCAGATCCCTAAAAAAAGCTGAAGAACCTGAAGATGTATCAGCATGGAGTTAGAGTTCTCTCTTACTGCAATACTTTTATGATACTCATGAAATGCACAGTGGCCTGAGGCTGCGCTTCATGCAGGTTAAGACACACTGCAACATTAAAAACTTTCAGATTCTGTTGAATGTTGAATTTTTTTCTTTCTTTCCTTTTTTGGTCCAGGATGTTCTGTACACAGTGTGTAACCCCATCGGCAGTGTGCTGAGGATCGTCATCTTTAAACGAAATGGAATCCAGGCCATGGTGGAGTATCCTTACTGAGTGTGTGAATGTGTGTGTCTTTACATGCTGTCTGTGATACATGCTATCTGTGTGTTGGAATGTGCAATGCCCTCTCCTTGACCCCACTCCTCCAGGTTTGAGTCTGTTCAGTGTGCTCAGAAGGCCAAAGCTGCTCTGAATGGAGCTGACATCTACGCTGGTTGCTGTACACTCAAGATTGAATATGCAAGGGTAAGAGACACAAAACACATCAGCAGTCACAAGCCTGGTGTCATTGTGTAATGTTGATATTAGCACTGATGTGCTGCGATTGAAAGGTTTCCCCGAGGAAATCACAGAAATAAATGAAACTGTAGGTTCTTAGGAACGTCCGTGAACATTGCATTAAGACAAGTGTAAACAACAGCATGAATACGTTTTTCACGGTTGTCCCACAAGAGAAATGGTGTGACCTTGACAATGTTCTTTGTGGAATAAGGCAACATTTAGTAATGTTTAGAATTTGTGCATCAAAATAAAACCACTATCAAAGATAACCCCCAAGATTATTAGCCACAGATGTTGTGAGAATGTGGAGTGAGGTTGTCTGGTTTGGACTCTTCCTCTATAACAAAAATGCAATGTACAAGATTGTGGGCAGGGTTCAGATCATTAGGGGCAGCTGAGATATAGAGCTGTGTGTCATCTGCATAGCGATGGAAACAGACACCATGTTGCAGGTGATAGAGCCATGGCAGCATGTACAGACAGAAAGGAATGGGGCCCAGCACTGAACAGAACTCCCCACCTGATTGTGACTTGTACCCCATTCAGACTGACACACTGATGAGATGATTTATCTGAATGAGTCAACACGCATCAGCTGACTATCCTTCGTGACACTCCGACCTCTGACCAGTGTTGAACTTGGATCAGAGTCAGACAGTGCTGGACTTTGGTGGTCAGGCGTCTATATTAGGGATGAAAATTCATTTGTTTATTCTGATGTTTAAATGTCAGTTGACCAACTTCACACAAAAAGGCCCTCCCAGCTGGGATTTGAACCCAGGACCTTCTTGCTGTGAGGCGATAGTGCTAACCACTGAGCCTCTGTGCTGCAGCTTCTCTAATGATAAGATACAATAGTACAAGAAATACAAACAGGGATGCCTCCCTTGTGTGAGGTCTTGATTGGCTCATCATTACGCGCCATCATTATCGTGGAACAAGCAGGGGGGCACTTAAAGCTGGGGTAGGCCAAATCTGTGCAACCTAGGCAAAACCTTCCGCCTCTCTCTCTGCTGCCTCATATCACTTCGCTAAGCCCCTCCCACCAAACCCACAACTTCAACTGGCAGTAGAAGGAATCAGTTCCATACAGAAACCGTAAACCGTATCCCTGGTAGGGCTCACTCTCCACGGCGGGAGCCTCACTGAGACCGCGGTCCCTCCCGCTAGTACACCACACACACACACACACACCACTATCCCCTGTCAAGAGTTATTCCCCACTGTTTGTCATCGTGCTTCTTTGCCACTCGTTACGAGCGCCATGGCATTGAATGAGCCTGAAGCTCCGTGTGGAGCCGGGACGTGTTGTTTTGTACTATATGCCGCTGTAGGCAAAGGAGGTATTGGAAATTTATCACAAGTTGCAGGACTTTCGGCAGGATTTTCCCTGTCTGAAGGGACGTGTACGCGCTTCTGCTCTTGTAGCTTAGCCAATACGAACACACTGTCTCTCTGAAATAACTTGTGATTGGCTAAAGTCTACCGTCACGGGCTAGATTTTCTGGAGCATGAAAACAGAAGCAAGAGGAGGGGCTGAAGTAGAGGTCTGCTCTCAGACCACTTGAATTACAATATGCTGCACAGTTAATATGGCATTTTTGCCCAATGACGCCAAAAGAAAACTGCCTACCCAACCTTTAAGTTCATTTACATTTTAATTATCACCCAGGAGTGATTGTGTGCACCAAAACCCACCAGGTGGCCTCTGTTAGCGAGGTGCAGCCCATGAAAACGTCTGTGGGATCCCCACTGACAGTGAAATGGTAGTCTTATAGTACAATGCACTTTACTGCAAAATTCTGACTGAAAACCGGAGGTACACTACACCGGGAACATGAAACATACATCGAGTAACGTGCTGTAGGAAGTCAAGAAATGGAGGTGTGAATATCACAAAATGGCAGTTTGAGGATACATGTTGTTTTTTGGTTTGGAGTTTATAAAGTCCCCTTAACTCAACAAATCACTAAAACTGCACAAAATTTGTAGGGAGTTTGGGGACTCTTCCTGTGCGACAAAGGAATATATTGTGGTTACTTTTACTGTTTTTGTAAAATTTGATATGTTTACCGTCAACAAACTTTTACATCAGCACAGCAGCGGTAACTTCATTTATTTTTTTTAATAATTATTAATTATCCTGACACAGCAAAATGATCAATCAAGATGCAATGGTCAATGCAATTACCATTAGATCCTGACCAATCATTTTCTTACAGTTCAGCAGCTCTCTCTCATAATTAGTGACAAATTGGTTTTGTAGAAACAAATTTCAATTGGTGAGTTTATTTTTTTTCTTTTTGTAATATTTTGTATTAGGCAGTGGTAGCCTAAAAAAGTCTCTTGCTCTCTCTCTCACCATGAAATAAACATACCTTTGAACTTTAATTAAATGGTTATTTGAAAGAAAAGAGACCCACAAAAGCTACTCTGAACACATCCAAAGTCAACATATACCATCATACACACAAAAACAGGAAGTGGTCTAGGTTGTTTGTTTACTTAAAACTGTTTCTGGAGCATTTCAGAGTTACTGTCTCAATGGACTTTTGATAAGAGCGATATTTTAATAATTCCACAATTATTGGCTACAAAAAAAAGTACACAGGAACAGTAACACAACATTAAGATTGATATATGTATACATTTCTCTCTCTCTCCCTCTCTCTCTCTCTCGTGTGATTATGGTTAAGGTAACCCCTTGGTTAAGGTTAGAGAAAGAATGTTGTCATCTTAAATAGTAAATATACTGTAAATGCTGATTTATGGTCTTTGATGACATTGCCATTTTGGAAATAAGGCTGGCAGTACTATTCTGGTGCTCTGCTGCCCTCCAGTGCGTCACTTACACTTTGCGACATTCATACAACAACAAAGTGGCAGAAAAAAATGAGTAACTATTGTATATACAGTATCATCAAAATCAAGTGCAGAAGGAATGGTAGATAGAAGTAATCCAGTTTTGATGTTCAATTTGCAGGTGAAAATTGGTCAGGTGCCCCACATGGGTCTTAAAGTGAGTCTGTTATCTAGCCAGATATTTACATATTTGTAGCATTCAGAAATTTCAGTTTGAGAATCCTACAGGGTTTGGATATGGGGATTGGGCAGGATTCTCTTTTGTGTTCTTGAAAAGACTTATCTTTAGTTTTTTCAACAGACAACCTTATATTGAATGAGAGAGATTTGAAATGTATCAAAAGCAGACTGTAGATTTGCAATGTCCACATTTAGAGAAGAGCCTGCATATAAAATTGTGTCATCTGCATAAAATAGTACCGTACAATGTGGAGTAGCAGATATGATCTTAGTTATGTATATAGTGAATAGAGGTGTACCAAGAATACAGATCATGTATAACTGTGACACATTTAAGTGGATCCTGATTATTTCTTTCATCTTTGTGTCAACAGCCAACACGTCTGAATGTGATAAAGAATGACAACGAGAGCTGGGACTACACTAAACCATACCTGGTCAGACGAGGTAAGACATACACTCTCCTTCTCTTTTGTCTCGATTTCATATTTACAATCTATATCTAAAGTCAGACTATGACCACTGGCCGTTTGGAGTGACCCTACTTATTTACAATATGGGAGATCCTGTGAAGTGGAAGGTAGGACTCTGTTTTTAGTCTGAATTCTCTGTAGTGGCACATTTCCCTCCACTGCAGCCATCCTTGATTCACGTTACACTGATAGATGAAAATGGTCTTAGTTTTCACAGTAATTTGTGAAACTGTGTCCAGCTCTTCAGTCATTATGGGCCAGTCTCTGACTGTGGATTAAGAGTGTAGTCATAAACAGTTTGGACCGTAGACCTCCATCACACCAAGACTCCTCCGCCTCCCGTCTCTCCATCTCCAATCAAAACACTCTCACACCAGCCAATCACCGGCCTCTCACAAGCCTGCACCTCTGCTTACCATGAGGAGAGAGAGAGAGAAACATTGAGGGAGAGAGAGAGAACAGAGAAAAAGGGATGGACGTCAGGCTGACCATGCACAGCAGCTTTCTTCCATCTTCACCTTCTGCAACCCAGCAAAAAGAGAGAGAGAGAGAGGGAGAAAAAGAGATGGATCTCACTCCTGCTGACCACCATGCAGCTGCTGCTTCAACATGCCCAGGAGGCCTCAGCCCTTCCTCTGTCTGCAGGACTCCAGTAGCACTTCCTTCTATCTAGCTACGACACGCATTTTTAATGTTCTCCTCTGTCTGCGGTAGTCTCGCATGGCTGGATGTCTGGTCCACACAGAGCGTTAAGCTCTTCAGAGCATCTAGATTCTAGATTTTACTCTCAGTGGTTCTTTAGTGACAATCATGCAGGTCTTCCAGCAAACAAGTGAAAATTTACTGTATGCCCTAAACTGCCTTTTTTGTTTTCACTGCAAAATCTGATTAAAAGATCTTTCTGGTTAAACGCTCAACACTGTGAACCAGACTTAACATGTTGTCAGTCTGGCTATGCGAATCTATAGTATAAAAAACTGGCCTAATCTCTGCTCTCTGTCACTTTACTCTATCTGAATTAGGGCTGTCACGATTTTCATTAGACTTTGACTGTGGCACAAAATGTCACAATAATGATAACATCTCCATACTATAAATAACATAGTAATATTAAGAACATCATTAAAATATTATTGAAAAAGGACATCCTCTTTTGTGCAAACGCATAACAAACTGCAGAAAAAATGCAATATAAATATAGACAGATACAGTGAATAGATACAGTTAAACAGAATTGTTGGCTGTGTAAATGAACCTGGAAGACAGAGTGTGGAGGTGGTGTGTGTATGCATGTGTGAACTTCCCAGCATGCATGTGTGTGTGTGTGTGTGTGAGCCACCCTGTTAACAACAAAGCACCTGCAGCTTTGCTATTCAGTATTACAGTACAATGATGTTGATTGATGTTGATTTAATTTATTTATGAATCTACAAAACACACCAATCCAACCATCCATTTCCAACATGGTCCTTAGACATGAAACATGTAACACTGAATTAAACAATAATCTTGAAAGCAAGGCTACATCAGTGCAAACCAAAACATAAAATGTCACCTTACTCCATTAATAAGATCTGACCTGACCTGTAAAAGTCCCTCTTGTTGTTATCACTTTGATATTTTATGGATGGCTGTTCTGCTAAACTAATGTCATACAAACTGGATGGATGCACTAATGAGAGAAATAGCTTATTCTCAGTTGGAATGCAGCAGCTCTCTTCCTCTGATCATTACCAGTTATTCAGTCATGCATGAAGGATCAATTTTTGAGAAAAATAAAACACAAATTTAGGCAAGTTTGAAAAGTGACATCTATTAACTGTACTGTTCGACTAAATGACACACCGTTATTCTTCATATGTAAATAAATAAATATTGTGATAATGGTGAAGACCAGTATATCGTGACACCCCTAATCTGAATCCCCTGATTGCACTAGCTGTACATTCAGACACGTGCGTGGATGTGCGTTTCACACAATGTAGCTCTTGGAATGTTGATTGGTATATGTTTGATATAAAGACTCACTGGAATGTATCAGTGCCTTGTTTAAAACGAAGCCAAACAACCTACTGTAATATGACCAATGACAATCAATGTAATCTATGCACGGTCCTGTGTACAGTGAACTACTATAAATGCTGTATTCTTTGTACTGTATGTGGTGTGTAACTGACGGTTCTTTCTGAAAAGTTTTAAACTGTGTGATGAGATCAATGTTGGGGTCAGTTCATTATTAATTCAATCAATTCAGGAAATCAGATTAATTTTCAGACAACATGAATGAAAATATATGTGACAGCTAAAGCTTCTTTTTAGTCAAACTATTACAAACTGCTGTTTAATAACGAAGGCACTGTGATTTTTCACATTTTGGTCTTGCTAGCGGTGAGGCCAAGGACTAGGACAAGGACTGATGATGCTCTGTCTATGTTTATGACCAACACTGGTCCAGAGCTGTAACAATCACCAAAATAGTGTGACGCCAGTGGGTGTGCATGTGCGTCCTCACAAGATAAACAAAACGCCGACCCACTCCTAGAAAAAAGGCTCCAAAGCGTTACAAGAGGTCTACAACTCCACAGGGAACCTTTAAGGATGGGATATTGTGGGCTGTATAATGAACTCCGGAGCCTGTTGGGCTCACTAATGCAGCCTTAGATGGTCTGTTTCAAAATGATTCATGAAATGATTGATAGCATTGTGAACTGGTCCCAACTCTGTTGTAGATGAAATATTCACTAAATAAATGCATATCTACAGTGTTATATGTTTTCAATGGAGGCACATTGCAAGGGCACAGACAGGGACAATTCATGACTGAACATGGTCTTTGAGTTGTAATGGGAATCACTGGTCACACACAGTTTATTAGAAAATTATAGCTCATCACAGACAAACGAGGGGAGGCAGAGGTGGGGATTGTATACAACAACTGTTTGAAGTTTTTGAATCCAGAGTATTAACCAAATACATCAAATACTGTATATTTTGGGGGCCATTTACTATTCCTTCTTACTCCTTTCTCCTCCCTTTGCATTCCACAGCTCCCTTCCCTTCTCTTTTCCTGAAAGCAACTCCTTGTCATTTTTCTTCCCTTTCTTCCATTTTTTGTCACCCTATCCTCTCATTTACTCTTATGTTCTCTTCCCCTTTTCTCCTTTTCCTGTCCTTCTATCTCTTCCTTTGCTCTCCTCTTTTGGTTTCAGTATTTGAAAAACTGTCACTGACATTAAGCCAACATTATCCACAGTGTGTGTGTGTGTGTGTGTGTGTGTGTGTGTGTGTGTGTGTGTGTGTGTTGAGGCATTGCATGGCTCATGTTGCTTCAGATCAGCTTTCGCAAGGTCACGACCAAGGAGTCGGACTGAGGAGAAGCCATAGTCACAGTCATACAAACACTGTCCTGCTGTATGTTTGTCCTACAGGTCCAGCAGGGCCCTCTGTGTCTACTGGAGGTGCAAAGTGGCTGTAGGTTGCTGTAGATTTGGTTTTTCTCTTATGTGCTGGTAGTAATAACCTTCGCGGAGCAGCTGTTAACTCCAGCTGGTAATGAATCAAACCTCTAGGGGACGTGGTCTGAGAGGGATTTGCTTTGATTTGTTTTTGTGGTTCATTAAACACTCTTTGTGGGTGGTCACATGCTTCTCAAAATATACTAACTAAAAGTAACTAAAATGCTAAAAAGGGTGGTGTAATTTATGACTTCAGACACCACACAGTTGAAAGGGAACCTGGTTTGCTGTCATCCTCGCATGCTCTACTGGCCTTTTGAAATATACTTATTTGTGTCATATCAGTCATTGGTAAACATACAGTAGCTCATACAAAAGTATTTTTTGCATATTTAAGATTCCTGAATATCTCAGACACTCAAGGACTTGAGTTGGAGGTCTGCATATTCAGGAAGGAGTGAAGTCTCATGGTCTAGATTTTAAATTTATAATGTTGTTCAGAACCAGCTCAAATAACCCTACCTGGAAATGCAGTAACATTCTTTGTGTCTAGTTTGCTCCCCTAGTTGAGGGAAGTGGACATCCTTTTGTATCTTTATAAAACATTAAGACTGTATAACTGATTTAATGACAGTGTTTTGTCTCAGTTGGTTGTGTTCATTGCAGTGAAGATCAAATGGTCACATCAAATGAAGAAGCTGGTTTTAGTGGCATCAACTATCTGATGCGCACAGTAAGTGAAGAAACACACGCTGACTGTGTGTGCTGCTAATCTGTGGTTCCAAGGTCATTGTGGATGGCCATCCTGCTGTTTGAATTATCTCCAGGCCTTCTCACTTTTCACTGCTGTAGCATCTCTCCTCTAAATGGCTGTGTGTGTTGATGTGTGTGTGCCTGTCTTCAGGACACAACACAGCAATGCATCAGCACTCTGCTACATAACTGCTGACCTGATGACCAGTGTGTGTGGGGTGAGGGGAGGGATACTTCTCTCTCTTCCTATCAGCTGACTCAGGCTCTTAGAAAAAAAAGTCAGTGTCATTTCAATGTGCCTCCAATGTAGTATATAGCTTGTATGTAGCATATATATATATATTGCAGTTTGTAATGCTTTCACTGCATTGTGGATGAGACACAGTGATTAAATGTGTTTGACAGCCACAGTGATGATGGTGATGTTTTTATCATTATGATGATAATGTAATGCAGGTTGATGTTCTTTCGTGCTGAGGGAGAAAAAAGAGAAAGCTTGATGCCTCACAGGTACTGTCTCTTTCATATCTCTGTTCACATGACCCTCTCTGTATCATTATACCTGCCTCTCTCTGAATAAAACCACCTTAAAGCTGTTTATTTCTTATTTACTCACCTCCATCAGTACCATAAAGTGTAGTGAAGTTTTATTTTTCTGGGGTGTAGAATCATTACTCATGAGTGTGGTTTATAGAAATGAATGCAATTTGAAATCAACTCACATACTTTCAACACACAAAAAATGACTAAACAAGTACATATCTGTAGTGGTTTGAAGAAGGACGATAGAGTGTCTGTGAATGAAGCAGCAGCCTTTCTGCCTGACTTTTTGATGCCTCATACTCCTTTGGAAAATAACCTTCTCTGAATTAATGATCACAGCACAGAGACATAAAGTCCATCTTTTTCTTGACCTATCATGTACATTATATGAGTTATTAAAAAAGTTCATCTCTGTCAGGGCAATATTTCAGGGGCCAGCTTCATTGTATGTATTTTTTTATTTAACCAAAATATTCCAAAGAACAAAATGTGTAACTAAATGCCCCCTGTTGGCTTCAACAGTTGCTGAAAAATGGAATTTTCTCCACCACAGAGAGTACAGGCTGTGATCAGCTGGATTCACAGCTGTTATAATGGATTCTATTGTGGCAAGTTTTCAGATTATAAAAACACTAAGATTTGGTTCACTCCAAGGGCTCTATTTTTGGGATGCTGTATGGCAGAGATTTGTACCAAAAAAGTGGCAAGTTATTGTATCTCAGATCTCAGCTATTAGCTAGGTGACTACAACATTCGCAGTGGCCATTGGGCTCGGCCAGGATGGTGCCTTGTTCTGTTTCCAGTATAGTGGCCTCAGAATTGCATCTCTGCTTTTTGCAGATGTTGGCTTCATTAACCTGTGACCTCCACACACTGGGGCGATTTGCAACTGAGTGTGAAGCGGCAGGACCTCCCAGTCCACCGTACTGGTGGTTGTGACCATGCCCTGGCCTGTTTGCTTGTGACTTGTTTCTTGCAGGTATAGGTAATTGGTAGGTGGGGCCATTCACTTGGGCTGACTGGGAGCACCTGGGCACAGTGCCAACAGTCACTACATAAGGTGCCACCTTAGCGCTCTAAGGGAGATTTTCTCCCTGCACTTTGTTTGGTTCTTTTATCATTATTCCCCACCCCCAACGTTTACCACACCTCCACTCACTTACCTCCACATTACATCTCTTTTTGATTTTGATTTGATTTATGTTTTGTAATTTTTTTTCTCCCTTTGTTTTTCTATGGCCCTTCAAGCCAGTCATGACACAGTCTGCTGAACAAGGGGGGATTCTCAGTTGTTGAGCCGGGTGGCTGAGCTCACCTTTAGAGAAAGGGCAAGGAGCTCAGACATCTGGAAGTAACTTGAAGTAGAACTGCTGCTCCTTTCCTTCAAAAGAAGCCAGTAGAAGTGGTCCTGGCATCAGATTAGAATGCCTCCTGGAAGCCTCCCTCTAGAGGTTTTCACGTCCAACTGGGAGGAGACCCCAGAACTGACCCAGAATGCTGGAGGGATTACATATCCCATCTGGCCTGGGAATGTCTTGGGATCCCCAGGAGGAGCTGGAGCACATGGCTGGGAAGAAGGATGTATGGATTACCTCTTGCCTGTTGCCAAGGCGACATCTGAAAATGGTTGGCTGGATGGGTAGACATGATAGACAAAATCATGAAAATAAGACCCAAGTTGTGTGAAACTGGGATTTCTCTTTGATTCCTGTATTTTTGCATGTGCAAAGGGCAAGGTATTTCCAGCTATGCTTCTAATGCACCTTGTACTCCTGACCACAAGTGCACCTTTGACTGTGCTGTGCGCTCAAACCCCTGGCAAAGTGTACACCATAATCTGATTACAGTTAATAAGATGGTTGCTTTCCATGTTATAGAGCCCGGCTAATAATTGACAGCTCCCTCTCTACATTATGGTACAACATCACAGTTTACCTTCAAGATTAAACCTCAATCATGATCTTGTGGCATACTTTTTACAAATCTTATTCCTGTTGTTTTGTGTATCATTTCTGTCAACAAAATTAACATTATAATGACCAAGTTAATTGCTGAGATCTGGGAGCACGTAAACATTGCTAAAGATACAGTAGGTCCAATGGGTCAAGAAACACAAGCAGTCAGACAGTCAGACTGGTTGCAAACAAACCCCCAGGTTAGTCAAACGTGTTTGGAAGAGAAAACAAAGGTGAACAGTAAAGTTATTACCCAAACTGTCTGTTGTAATCATCCAGCCCCAAGAGTTCATTTCAGCTCTATCTCAGACTAACAGCCCTCTAAAGAGGCAGTTTCGTATAGCAGACACTGATGTGGCCTTGTTCTGGATTAAATACCTTTTTCAATGATACTGTGGAGCCTTCAGAAGTAGTAAATGCAAAGTCTACATCTGTGAAAGAACCCCATTGTTTTTGAGTAGATTAATGTGGGCCCTGCACACAATCTAATAATGTGTGTGTCTGTGTGTGTGTGTGTGTTTGTACATGTGTTTCAGACCGTGGAAAGGGCAGGCAGAGACAGGCCATTTTAGGAGAACACCCATCATCCTACAGTGATAACGGCTATGGTAAGACTAACACACACACACACTTAGAATTACACTGGTAACTGAATCTGCTGCCTTACACAAGGCTGCTACTTCATCTACAATCCCCATACCTCAGAGGTGAAACTTGACACTGTCGTACACACACACACACACACACACACACACACACACACACACACACATTCACTTCAGCATAGGTGTAGATTGCCAGTCATGTGTAATGGCCAGAGGTGCAGCAGTATACCTTCACCGGCATTTGGAAACTGATCCCTGCCAATTACACTCTGTCTTTAATTTAAGCTGTCTCACAACACACACACACACACACACACACAATGGGGGGGTGAGAAGAGTCGGTAGTGATACTTAAAATGCCCCTTCCACACTGCACACATGCACATTCATCTGCCTCCTTATCTTCTGTCATCAACACGTGCTCATGATTCTTTAAACATGAAACACACATAACATGCATGAACGCCAGTGGTGGAATGTAACTAAGAACATTCACTCAAGTACTGTACTTAAGTACAAATTTGAGCTATTTGTACTTTACTTGAGTCTTTTCTTTTCATGACACTTTCCACTTCTTCTCCACTACATCTCAGAGGAAATAAATATTGTACTTTTTGCTGCACTACATTTATCTGACAGCTTTGCAACTTTGCAAATTAAGATTTTTGCATATAAAACATATAAAGAGTTTGTAAAATATGTTTTTTTGTTATAAATGTAATACCTAACAGTTTATAGAACAGCTGAAACGATTAGTCGATTAATCAATTAGTCCATTGACAGAAAATTAATTGACAACTATTTTGATATATAATATTCCTGTAAAAGCATTTCCCGATTGCAGCTTCTCAGATGTGAAGATTTGCTTTGAATGATGTTAATAATTGTAATGTTGTTAATATTGTTAGGGTTGGACTGTTGGTTGGACACAACAAGCATTGTGAAAATGTCACTTTGGGCTCTGGCTCATTGTGACACCATTTCTCATTATTTTTTACAAACCAATCAATCAATCAGTGGATTATTGGAGAAAATAATCAGCAGATGAATCCAGAATGAAAAGAATCATTAGTTGCAGTCCGACACAAACTCCAACAGTAAAATCCTGCTTTTACACTTTTACTAGGAGCAGAACCTTGTACAGAGATCGTGGTGCAGACCTTTGTGCAGTGTCTTGGTTACAGTTCGACTAACTGTGAAAGAACGGATGATGAAGTGTGTGTTCAGATCAGTTTGTGGACTGAAGGAAACGCCCATGCAGAACTAATCATGTTAATAACATTACAACCTGTAAATGGCCACAGTCAACATGTGTCAACAGTGTGATGCCTAACTTGCATCTTATAATACTCTTACTTTATACAACACATTTAACTTCAGTGTAGGCCAGGTTTCTGGTTAAATGATTTCCTGCAAATAGTGGGAACCCTCCAGAAAACAGCACAGCCACATCTAACTATAACAATAGACACAGGCAGTATTGTTCTTATGACATTCATTTCAGTAAACTTCATTGAACTGAGAATCTCAGCTTCTATCATCTCTGCCTCCTCAGGCCCACCCTGCCCCCTGCTGCCTCTGCCTGGCAACAGCAGGTACAAGCTCACCTCAGTGGACGTTCCAGACATGGTGTCCTACCCTCTGCCCCAGTCATCCTCCTCATACTCTGGCCATGCCCCCAGCTCTGTTGCCATGGTGAGCGGCCTCCATCCATCCAAGATGAACTGCACCCGCATCTTCAACCTCTTCTGCCTCTACGGCAACATTGAGAAGGTAGGTGTGTGCATTTTCTTAACGTGTTTGACAGGTTTTGCCATTTCATGTATATTATAGAAACAAAAGAAACTGTTGTAAATGTGGCTTCACACCAGTCACTGCTGTTTGGATGATTAGGGTGCAGGAATTGCACACGAATGACTGATGATCCACTGTAGAACTATGTTTGAAGTTTTTTGGACATCCTCATTCCAATATGGTTAGGTCATTTTATAAAACCTCAATACAGCTCAGATTACAGTTATACCTGCATTCTATAAGGACCCTGAAGAATGTGCATATTACCACCTCATTTCTTACAAATATTTTCCTCACATTAGCTTCAATCCCTCAACTTTGGGATGTGTTTTTACACAGCAGGAGGACTGTGGATTCTGTTTTGATCACTTACATGGGAAGTGCATTAGCAAGTAGAATAATCTTTTAATGGCCAGTATGAAGGAATGATTATAGCAAGTGAAACCTGTTTCAATGTTCACATAGGCACCTTGTTGAGTTGAAAAATTGTGAACCTATCCTTTAAGGAATCATTACAAATGTGTTTATTAGTGTTATATCTGACACTAATAAACACATAATGCTTAATCATAATGTATGTTGCTTTTATAAGATAGCTGTTAACAGTGAGTGTGTGTGGATGTAGGTGAAGTTTATGAAGAGTGTTCCTGGTACCGCGTTGGTTGAGATGGGAGATGAGTATGCTGTGGACAGAGCCATCACACACCTCAACAGCATCAAGGTGTTTGGCAAGAGACTCAACGTCTGGTGAGAAGTGGATACGTTATTTTATTATTTCTGAAGTTTCATATCTTTCACCATGTGTGCTGTTTTAAATGATTTTCATGCAAATGTGAGTCAAATGTAACTGTAACTATAACTGTCGTTGATCAATTTGAGGTCAATCAACTTATCATTTAAAAAAACAAATCATTTTAACATTTGAATATATGAACTATATAAACAGCCACAAAGAAAAAATGGTCCAAACTATCAAATCATAGCTGCACAGTAAGGCCATTTCCCACTGCTGATTTCTGTAGGCTAGGACATTGTATTCATTAATAATACTTTCATGCCCTCATCAGAATGTATGAGCTTGTATAAACATTCCTAAGAGGGAGTTTGGAGCCTTTTGTTGGAATGCTTTAGTAAGCGAGGATCCTGGTCGTGTCCTCTGGGTGGCGCTCCACAGTTCACAGTCTCAACATTGAGTAATGCTGCTTTGAATGTGACTAATGTCATGACTGCATACAAACTTGATGTTGTCGATGTGTTTGACATGGTTGATCAGATAAGTTACACAGTGTCCGGTTGTGTGCAGTGTGTCTAAGCAGCATGCAGTGATCCCCAGCCAGGTGTTTGAGTTAGAGGATGGCAGCAGCAGCTATAAGGACTTTGCCATGACCAGGAACAACCGCTTCAGCAGCGCTGGACAGGCCTCCAAAAATATCATCCAGCCTCCATCTGCAGTGCTACACTACTACAATGTTCCTCCATGCATATCACAGGACCATTTACTAAGGGTAAGGCACTTTTGTCTGATAAATGTCAAATACAACCAAAGTACTTCTCCAAGATGCCTGTCCCTCTCCCTGTCTCTTAGGCAAGAGTGAATGTCAGTCAACTTAAACATTTCTTATGGTGTGTTCCCACCGAAAGCGAAGCAAATTTTCACCTCGTGTTACTCGTGGGAGTTTGCAGGATCATTTGTGAACAAATAAACAGGCAAATATTCGCCCTTCTGGGTTCATAACATCATCCAGAGGCGCACACAGCTCGGTGAATTTCACTGCCTTCTCCAGGAACTGCATCTGGATGACAGCCGCTTCAGCTCTATTTGAGGCTGACCAGTTCCCAGTTTGATCGGTACCATGATTTACCAATACAGCGGCATGAGCCAAAAATAAACAGATTTTGCTGTGTTTTAATTGCAATAAACGTATCAAAGAGATGCTGAAATAACTATGTCATGATGCAGATTCGTAAAAAGTCTGAATTCATGCTTTGTCAGGTCTGTCCGCAAGACGAGAAGCAAACAACTTTTAAAATACTTGTTTTCTGAATGGAGTTCGGATCGATCAGGGCTAGTGACTTGGTTCATAGTAAAGTACAACCGATAGCTGCGATCAAGTAACAGACACATATTTTCAGAACTTATTAGGTAGTCCAACTTCCTCACTTACTTTTCTCCAAGCAATATTTTTTGTCTGGTCTCTGTATAAAAATGAAGTAGTAACATAGAGCTCTGGATGCCCACAGGCGGCTATTTTCTCCTCCATTTCTGATTCAACGTCAGGACGTCAGGAGGAGACTCAAACGCTGTCGCGACACAGCAACACGCAAATGTATTTCGCTTCATTCGCATTGCCCGCCGTGAATTTGCATCTATTCGCGTCTTTGTATTGACTTCGTATGTAATCTCTCTGCGAGAAAAATACTATTTGTTTTTGGTGGGAACGCACCATTAGGCTTTACAATGTTATGTTGTCCATTACACTCTTTACATTATGGAATAATTGCTGTGGATTTATTTGTAAATCCAGGGTTGGATTCCTGACGTCTCTCTTAATGTTATGTCAATGTGTGTCTCTCACCAATATCCAAAACACATAAATCACATATATATGTATGTCTATATTTCTAAATATAGCAAAAATGGCAATTTTCATAAATGTCCAATATGTTTTAACAGATATACACATATATTTTTAAGTCAAACCCATACTTTATTATTTATAATTAGTATCATCCTGAAAAACATGTTCTTGCAGGTTCATCATCAAGCTGAATGAGCCTGGTACTATTTCATATTAAAATCAGCTTTGGAAACGGTTTTGAACTGATATCCAAAATATCATGATGCAGGGAGGAGCAGTGTCTTAATGTCTTCGTGGGGAGAGATGAAGACTTGTCTGCTCCAGATCAGGCCACAGGATGACTCAAGTTTTACATCTATGTCTTGCCTAATGTAGCTTTACTCATACTGCTGTGTGTGTGTTTTGTCAGCTGTGCACGGAGCATGACGTGCCTGGCTTTGTCAAATTCAAAATGTTTGATGCCAAACGTAAGTAGAACTTCAGTGTGTAACTTTTTATTAGGTTCTTGTTGAAGTAAAGTTCTCCTGTTGTAATCAGTCTGTGAAAAGATTGGTGCTTTTACTTCTCTGTGTGCACTGATGAATTTGAAAGTGATCTAATTTTATTCATTACATATTACTTCCACTCCTCTCTTTTAATCTCACCTTCTGTATCTCTCTCAGCCTCCTCTAAGACCATCTCTGGCTTGTTGGAGTTTGACAGTAAGACAGAGGCTGTGGAGGTTCTTACTGTTCTCAACCATTACCAGATCAGGATACCCAGTAAGTCTGTCTGAAAGACACCTCCTGTCCTCCAAGTATTCATATACTCAATGTCTGCACTGTCAAGATCTCATACAGCTTGATTATATTTACACCTGAAAGGAAAATAGATGCATATCCAATATACACAATATATGTAACTTCCTTTCCATAATGTTGATTGACATCTTACATTTGATTTCACATTTAAGACATCATGGTAGAAGACAAAACTGCACAATAATCCAAGTAATTGGACATGTACAAAGGAAGAAAGAAGCCAAATCCCCCACAGTCATTGACCACAGTTAGCATGCAGATTGTGTTATGTTTCTGTTTACTCACTTAGATATCAGTCTGTCTGTGGTGTTCATTTAGTGATGATGTGTTAGTGCTGGTTTTCTACTTGTTGTTTTTCATTACCATTTTGTAAATTGCCAGTATTTTAGATTTGAGACCATAAAAGATATGATAATTATACATTTTTTGACATTCACTTTTTACATAAACACATAACATATAGAAACAAGTATCCATGGAAATAGGGGTGCACCCTAAAACCAGGCAAAAATGTATATAATGTTTTCCCCTTTCTTACTGGGATATAGGCTTTAATCAGAAGTGTAATAAGATATAACTGACTATGATCATCATTAAATAAAGCAGGGCAAGTCTGTATCATGAAGGTTAAATGATAGTTTAACTAGCCTGTCACAGATGACAGATGATTCAGCCTTGTGTATTCATTTATACCTGTTTTAGCTGTACTCTTTTGGCATTTCTGTGATAGGGTGTGGCTAATCTCTGTCAGGCTCTAATACTAAGTGTGTTTGTGTGTGGTTTCAGATGGGTCCAACCCATACACCTTGAAACTGTGTTTCTCCACCTCCTCTCATCTATAAAAAGCTGCAGAGCACAAGAAGAGGCTGCTGAGCCTGATGATGGCTGACCTCTGACCTGAGAGAGGGAGAGGGACCGTGAGAGACAGACACACAGACAGGTGGAGGAGAGAGAAATACAAAGGAATATGAAATGAGAAAAGAATGAGAGAGAGGTGGCCTTTAAAGGAGATAAAGAAGAAGGACAGGAGAGAGTAAAGAAAGACTGTCACTGTCTCCAAACTGTACATCAGAGGCACACCCGTCATCCCACCATCCAATCACAACTCAACAAACAGACTAGTGACTGTCTGAAATACTCTATGTGTACATATTGTCATGTGGGACATCTGAAGGACACTGCTCAAGTGTTTGTCCCAGAAGTCCTCACTGCATGGTAAACTTGTCTTTGGACCTAGATTGACAGACAGACAGACAGACAGACAGACAGACAGGGACCCACTCTGAACTATACAAACCACTTCCATGTCAGTCAGACATCTCTAAAATCATCATCTTTGCACATGGCACATGGTGACTGAAATAATATGTTAATGTTTAAAAAATGGATAAATAGTGTGTTGTTTTGAATTGCCATTGAACATGTACAGTAAACATGGATACGATATTAACACAAGTTCTCATTTAGGGTTCATTAGTGCTATGTGAATTTTTTGCCCTGGCAGCAGCAAGGCCTGAAGAGACAGGTGTCACTCCACTGTTTGGTCAAGCACTTTGGCCCAGAGTGAGATATCTCAGCTACTGACCAGTTGTTAAGTTTTCTGTGCATATTCATGGTCCTCAGACAAAGACTCTTAATGGTTTTCTCAGAGGATAACCTCTTTACATTTTGGACACTCAATGATCTTCCCTTTAGCTTTAGCTTTAACTGGCAGATTGCCGTGAAAGTTTCCCAATCACGTTCATGTTCCCAAAGAGATGAACCCTTTTGATTTGAATTCTGGTATGACCTTTCCTCTAGCACCACCCTCAGGACAAATGTTACATTGCCAGTCACACTTCTGGTGAAGCTCTAAGTTATTACTGTGTTTTTTGTCTTGTCTTTCAAATTGTGGGGTGTAATGAAAGTCCAGCCTCAAGGGGCTGCTAGCAGGCTTTTAGACTCTGAGGCTTCTAGTTTGGCGGCAGACGCATTACATGTTATTGGCAGCACAAAAGAGAATGATGTGAGGTCACAGTTAATGCACTGAGATGGTGAAGCTAATTAAAAACAATGAGCAGCGAGGGTAATCCATGCACTAGCTATATAAACTACTGATACCATGAACATTTATCTCAGCTTTACCTAATGCTATTTCAGAAAAGTAAGTAAGTTTCATCAGCCTCTAGACAAAACGAATCATAATAACCTGAGTATTTCATTATTACATCTTCTATTATTGTCTAAAATAATGGAATGCTGTAGCACACAATAAACTGTCAAACAGTGTGGTGTATCTGGTAGGGTTTCCTGACTTTACTGTGACCTTAACATATTTAGAGTACACTTAAAAAACGTCACTTACACTATTTTGAAATATTTTCATAGGCTCTCTGTCACTCAGTGTTGTATTTACATATGTTATCTTTTTTTATTTTTAATACGTGTTGCAGTTCAAGATGTTATCTGTAAAATATTAGAGGGACTGTTTGAATTTTGCCCATGGGTCTGTGCATTATGTCTAAAGATTCATAACACACACCCACATCAGAATGACCACACTAAACACAGTGGTGACGTATGGCACTGATTTTATGGCACTTCCATTACTGTCTGTGAGGAAAAACACAGAGCTGCAGAGTTATCAGCTGGTTGTGCCAGTTTACTGCTGCAGCCTGAGTCTCCATTTTGATGATGGAAGGCAAATGATTTGGTGGACTGGAGTAGAATTACAACAGTGTAAAAAACAAACTGTTCATATACTCAGTATATTCAGTGTGAGATAGTGGGAGTTTCCTCCACACTGCCCTGCTCTTTGTGTTGTACATGCTAGACGTTGGGTTTTCACTAAATATAACACAGATAAATGTTGGTGGGTTTTAGTTCTTAGGGCGTCAGTCAGCTGCTTCCTCTCTGCACGTCACTTCCTCTTATCTGTGGTCCTTTTGCAGCATTATTTGCTGATTGTTGAAAAATTGGTGATGACTTTATTGGTTGGACTCGAGACCCTCACTAGTGCACCATGAAGTCCAGTTTTCCAGGAAGTTCAAGGGCCCATTCATGAAATCTTTAATAGTTTGGGCCATCATCCCTGTCAGGAAACATGGTAACAGTTTACTTATCAGCTTACTTGCTGGGCTCAGTATTACAGTCCATGGTGCAACCTAACACGAGACAGGTTTTAACTAAATCCAGTTTAACTTTTTGGAAGAGGGGTGAATGCGCCTGAGCACCTAAAATCAGTGTCACGTCTGTGCAGATACAAATATATGCCTATTTGCACTGCGCATGGAAAACTACTGGAATTACATAATATTAAAGGACATTTTGCTTTGTCATATTAAACAGCATATTAATTTTGTCTTGCAATATTTTATTTTTAAAATAATACTTACAAGATTCTTTGGTGGATTTTTGCATAAAATATGTGACTAAATCGGCTAACTAAAATCTGGACGATGCATAGGCTCCTTATGGAGGCACAGAGTGTATGATTGGACACACTGGAGGCCAGTTCTTTGGTGAAGCACAGTAACAAAATGCATATTTTCTCTGTTAGATCATGTATCTCAATATGACATGCAGTTGTGACTGCTCCAAGCCTCTTTTAGTACACAGGGATCCATCACACTTGTTAATTGGCATGCTTTTTGTACATAATATGTAAATAGGGAAGAGGTGTGAAAGGTTTCGACAGATGAATCCTACTTAATCTGCTGTTAAATTATTGCTCATTTAGATGTTGTTTGTACGTCTCTTACAGCACTTGGATCTTACTGTATTTCTAAGGAGGTTTTATTTATTCTTTTTTAAGTTTTTTAAGCCTTTTAGGGGGTTTGATAAATGAGGGCTGTTGTTATTCTGAAGCTGATGTGAGTTTTGAATCACAGGACTGACGGTAGGAGACAGAACCACAGATATCTCATGACTTTCAGCTGTAAAAGTTTAATGTTGTTAATAGGCAGTAATCACTAATAAAACACTTAGA
Source organism: Macquaria ambigua (assembly GCA_008360985.2). NCBI lineage: Eukaryota > Metazoa > Chordata > Actinopteri > Centrarchiformes > Percichthyidae > Macquaria > Macquaria ambigua. Next base: position 143,833 of record VMKM01001117.1, on the reverse strand, counting down.
AAAATACATACAACTATATTGTTCCATTTATTTAAGAATTTCTGTGGTCGTAACTTATATGTACATGTTCAAATTGAATAAATCCGGGTTTGGGGCTGTAAGGTCGGCTACACACAGCTCAACTCAGCTACCTCTCACTTGTCTTCATTTACAGCTAAACATGGTGTTTTCACATAAAAAGGATGTTCTTGTTTATTTTTTTAATCACATTCGAGGTCACTTTGTGATAGTCAACAACATAAAAAAATTCTGTAATGTCAAAATGGTACTTTTTATTCTTATGGTAGTGTACATTTTTAAAGAAAGTTTTCTTGTGAATTGTTATTTTCTATGGAGTCTGGAGTGTGCCACTGTTATAATTACAGTCTTTTAAGCACATATAATCAATGCATAAGTTAATGAATTTGAAAAAGCTATTATAGTAGTTTAATTAAATTTGCATTTAAATTATGCATTAATGGAATGGATCATCCTTAATCGACCACCCACTTCCATAGATTTTTTTTAAAGGATTAATAACAATGATTGCTTTATTGTGTCTCCTTGGGGAAACTCATTTTTTATGGATTATGGAAGGAAAGATAAAGTGACTAAAAGCCCACTATGGAAAGAATTCAATTAGAAATTAAACTGAGGTATTTTAGAACTCTTTTCATTGTATCAAAATTGTAAACAGGTTGGAGATCACGCACACATTTTTTGGGATTGTCCAAAATTCAAGTCAAACTGGGAAGGGATTCATACAGAAATACTGCCATTTTGAACAATGATTTACCACTAGACCCATTGTATTATATTATATACTTGCTGCATATCCTTTTATTGGTGGCAAAAAAAAGATACATTTATCTTGGCTCAAACCACTGCCACCCCACCCTACATCAATGGCAAGACAGGTTAATGAAAGTGTACCCAATGGAAAAAATAAGAGCAAAACTCCATGTAAAGACAGACATGTTTTTAAACCAATGGGTTCCTGTAATTACTTATTTTAGATCACCAATGTGATAAGGTGCTGTACTGACTAATTGGGAATTTGGCCAAAACTAACATTTGTTTCTTTTACTTCTATTTATTTGATTTTTTTGGAGACTCTTCATGATGCATGATTTATAATTTTTATGTTTGTTTGCCAAATTGTGAATAGTTTTTCTTTCTTTTTTTTCATTTCCTGACAAAGCACCTGTGTAATTCAAATGTGCATAAGTATAATTAAACATTTTGTTAAAAAGAAATGCATTGATTAGCTCAAAGTGAAATACTGCAATTAAACATTTGGAGTCATTGGGTCATTAGATGGAAGCTATTGAAATCCATATAAATATTTATATAAAATAGAAGAAACACTAATATCCAATATAAAGAGGTATGTCTTATTTGTCCAATGTAGTAATAATTTCTGGTATTGATTTGGAGTCACTGGCTCACATGACAGTATAATTATTTTATCATAATTTTCACTAAACCTCAGTGGTTAAGCGCGAGGGCTCGGAGGCGAGCTAACCATCCTCCTACTGCCAACACTGGGTCAAACTGCAAATATGCAAATGTGATTAATCCACTTAATATAGCTTTTTTAAATGTATCAATGTATTCATTGAGTATAATTAAACACTGCTGAAGTCTACAATTATTCCAGTGGCTCACTCTAGACTCCATATTTTGGAGCCAGCATTCAAGTGTTGAGCTTTCCCACACCACCAAGAGCCTACATGCACACTTGAACCCATTGTGGTGGACCAGTAGCCTACAAATACTTTCTGAACCTGTGGGAAACATGGGCTAACAGCACTTATCCTGATCACAGTACGTATGGTCAGTAGAAACTGCAAATTAAACTTATTGTTCACATCAGGATTTAACACTGTAATATACCTGCAATATGAGATATTTCCTTGTGAATTTCCAGTTCATAACTGTTTCATTCACAACAAAGAGTATTTTAACACTTCTGTATTCCAGCTGTACTGTTCAAGACAGCTCTCCTAACCATCACATTTCATCAGCATGGGTGTCATTCAGTATTATAGACTCTGTTCAACCAGCCTGGTTGGTGGTTATTACTGTACAGGTTAGTAAAATTTGAGCACCGCAAAACAACTGTGATTTTGTTAGCTTCAACAAAAACACATCACATAGAATAAAATAATGAGGTGTCCAAACTTTGTAGTACAGTAGATACAAATCTCTGAATATGAGGAAAGAAACCCCCTTTTCAGACAGTATGGTGAAAGAAGTTGGCCCCTGGGACAATCAGATTGAGCAATGAAAGCTTGTGAAACGTAGACTAATCATGAATGGAGTGGTGAAAAAAGTACTCTCAGATCTTTTACTTCAATAAAAGTAGCAATACCACAGTCTAGAAATACTCTTTTACAAGTAAAAGTCCTGCATTCAGATTTTGACCTAAGTAAAAGTACAAAAGTATTAGCATCAAAATATACTTAGAGTACCAAAAGTACTCATTATGCAGAATGGCCATTTCAGAATAATGTATACTATATTATTTTATTATAATTAGTGATGCATTAATGTGTAGCCATCACTTTAATGTTGTAGCTGGTAAAGGTGGAGCTAATTTTAATAACTTTATTTACTCCTGGGTAGCTTGTGAATTTACCTCCGAGGATCAATAAAGTCTTATCTTAATCTATAAAAACACATCATAATTTATTTGATAATTAAATTTTGTATTATTAATCTGAATCTGTAAAGTAACTAAAGTTTATAAATGTAGTAAAAAACTGTAGTAGCCTAAATGTATTAAAAAGTGCAATATTTTGCTCTGAAATGTAGGGGGTAGAAGTATAAAGTAGCAGAAAATGGAAATACTATATACTATACTTGTACGACTATACTGTATAGTATAGTCGCACCGTACAGTGCTTATGTACTTAGTTATATTCCACCTCTGGACTTATGGCATAATTTCAATAAAGATAAATGCACGATTATGGATGTACTCATACATCCATGCCATGCTGCCCCTCCACAAAACATTGTGCCAGTTAAAACGTTACTGATATAATCAACGCTTTTAGGATACTGTAGATTAGGGAGAGGAAGATGGTCCCAGCCTGGAAGATGAAACTCGGGACATAAATGTTTGCGATCTACGTCGGCGCGTTCTTTCGGGTCTCTCCCGCTCAGCCCACATGACAGCCTTCCGTTCTCTGATTGGCGGTTTTGAAATACATCGCGTGAGCTCATTGGTCTGTTTTGAACCGCTGTTGTACTGCGGTGAATTCAAAAGAGTCTGTCAGCATTCCAGCGGCAGTCCGTGAGTACATGCGATACAGATCGAGGCACAGCCAGGTAATTATAATTCAAATTGACACAGGTTTAAATAGAAATTAAATGATTTGTAAGTGTAGTTGAAAACGTGGACCATTCAATCTGGACAGAAAGTGGGTCAGCTGCCACTAGAAAATCAATAGAAGGTAGTCTTGACGGTTTAGCATTAGCTAAGCTAACGCTGGTGCTTAGCATGAAGAAAACGGCAACTTTAACGGCTGGGTAACAAATTGATATCATTGCCACCTATTAACGTTACTGTCGTAGGCGAAACGGAAACACTAGTTGACAGTTAACAACTGATGCTAAAATTCTGTCTAAAAGGATATATGAGCCACCCAAAATCTATAGCTTAAATACAGCATTATTTAGGCAACGTAACTGTATCGTTAATTTGCTTTGGTGCTAAGAGTATATAAGTTCGTATTGGTAACTGTAACAGTTACCAATACGAACTTATACGTGAAAAGGGCTATGATACATTGCTATAAATAGTTGAATTAACAGTTAGTTATATAATGAGCCTAATTCAAGCTTAATTATGTCTATGCAAGTTAACGTTACGTTACACAGCTTTCACAGCCTTGTCACTTTTTAGGCCACATTTTACATTGTAACGCTATGTAAAATAGGCTCTTTAACTTGATGTCATTAGCTAAAATGTCGCAGTAATAAAATCTAAGTTTGTAATGAAAAGGTAAGCATTAGCTGAAGCTACTGGAAACTAATGATAATTGTTGAAATAGCACTCTTGACATGACAGCATGTTTTTTCTTCTTTCAGGCAACAATGGAGGACTACTTGAAAATAGAGAAAATTGGAGAAGGTTGGTCATAATGTTTTCTCGTCTTCATCTAAATTATTAAAACATATTGCTACAAATGTTATGCTGCCGAAATATTCTTCCATTATCATTAGAGGCGCTGCTTAATACGATGAGAATTACTTTGGTAACTTGTTGTTCTTGCAGGTACCTATGGGGTAGTGTATAAGGGCAGGCACAAGGCCACAGGGCAGGTTGTGGCTATGAAGAAGATCCGTCTGGAGAGTGAAGAGGAGGGGGTTCCCAGCACTGCTGTCAGAGAGGTGTCTCTGCTTCAAGAGCTGAAGCATCCCAATGTTGTAAGGTACGCTCACTTTGTGTGGAGTAGAGGGTGTGTTAGAGAATGGGTGTCTGCAAATGTTGTCGAGTTAAAGGGGTACAAAAGTAAAAAAAGCTTATGAAATGCTAATAGTATGTGCAGACACTTGCAGAGAACAGTTGCATTACATCCCGTCTGATGGTATGTCACTGTTCTAGTGGCATGTGTCGATTCTTGGTATGCTCCTAAATAATGTCACCAAGTGATTTTAGAAATCACAGGAAGACCTCAACATGCAGCACCATATATTGCATCTGGTAAAATAGCCCTGCATAAAATGTTATCTTTGTGAATCCTATAATGATCAGTTTTTGTTGACACACAGTCAGCATTGTGTTGATTCTACTCATACTACAAGTAGATTTTATCTGCTCTGTTACAGAACAGCGAAAATAGTTCTTTTTTTAAAAACTCAAGGGGCTTTGGGTTGTTCCAATGAAAGGATGAAAGGAAGTCCAGTTTGAGTAAAAACAGTGGTTTATAATACTATGAGACAAGAGTTTGGAAACTTATCACAGCGACGGTCATTTTATCCTGTCTTGACTGTCGGAAGATAAACTCTCGCACATGTTTGATTGCCCAGCACGGTGTGTTACCAGATGATGTTTTCAGCTTCCATTCATGGCAAATGCTTCCAGTATAAATATCCAGCCAAACCCATTCCATACAGTATGTGAGCAAATGGGAATTCTGAGAGAACACAGCCCAGGAGATGTGTAAATGGATACATAAATACAATATAAACTTACCCAGTACGTGTGTGTGTTTGTGTGTATACCAGACTCCTGGATGTCCTGATGCAGGAGTCTCGTCTCTACCTCATCTTTGAGTTCCTGTCCATGGACCTGAAGAAGTACCTGGACTCCATCCCCTCTGGCCAGTACATGGACCCTATGCTGGTCAAGGTAATTGTGTCTGTGATTCATAAACTCTGTCAGCAGTTGATCTTGGGGATGTTATGTCTGTTTATGTGTGACAATAGTGGACAGCTGTAGTATTGCAGATGAGTTGGTTTTGGTTTTGAATTGGGTTAAGGAATCAAATAATATATCTCTGGGAACAGGTGACCTAAAATGCTTGAACAGTAACACCAGTCATGTACTTTGACTGTCGTTGCACTTTTATTGCTTTGTGGCAGTTTCTTGTTCCTGTCTAACAGGAGGCGACTTCCCATAGTCAGAATTTTTCAAATCCTACACATATTCAAAAAAGGAATATTCTAATATTTTCCTAATTCTACTTGAAATGTAGCACGCTGGTAGAGTCTGTTAGATAAAACCTGTAAAACCATCTAAATGTACATTTTTGGTCTGTAATGATCCCAGCTCTATAGACAATTTCTATACCGCATTTAAAGCTTTGCTGCCACAAAATGTCATTTGCAAATTAATTCAGAACATAGTCTGTAGTATAGTGGCATCCTATCTGCTTCAGCAAATGCCAAAGAAGTTGCTTGCTAACAGGTTAACCATAACAGTCAACTGTATTTTTTTTATTACATTACATTTTCAAACACATCAAAAGGGAAGAAATACGCAATAAAAGTAAAAATTACCATAAAAAACCCTGTTCAATATGCAGTTATTTTGCATAGTAACACATTTTCTGGTGCATGAGTTTTAGGGGTGTGAATCTCTAGGCACCTCACGATTCGATTCCCATTCAGAAGGCTATGATGCTGTTTTGTATTGGTTATCGGGGACCCCACAATTTATTTTTGAGTATAATTCAATTTAATTCACTTAACAGGTTAATTTGAAATTTATTTCTAGGCAGGTAATGTTTATATATCAAGATGTACTTATCTAACATGTTTTCCAGGATCCAGTGTTCATAAGTATACGCTCCAGTAGTTAGCACAAAGCTAGCAGAGAAAATATGCTGGCGGACTCTGACTGCTACACATGACATATTTTGGTACAAACTTACCCGCCAGTTTGGCGGATAGCCCTTCGAGATTTACTCACCAAACTGAATTGCCGGTCAGATTGTATTGCATCTTCGGTTGCTCATGCTCAGCCATCACCAGCCGAAGTAGCCTAGTTTAGAACGTAAACACTACGCACATGTTTTAGGTCCGTTACGTTTTACCATCCAATCGGTTCAGCCATAGGAACGTACATATTTGTTACTGTAAATGAAATTCAAAGAAATTGTGATTGGTGTGTTATTACCAATGTTGGGGTACTGCTGGTACTGACCTTTCTTAAGCACCAACCTCATATAATTTGAAGCAGAGCTGAAACGATAAGCTGATCAATTGAATTAAAATTGAATGCAAAAAATAATCTTTATCACTATCTTTATGAGTCACCTGTAGCTAATGGGGGGTGTCATAAAGAAAAATCTATTAAGGGGTGCTCGGGTTTAAAAATGTTTGGGAACCACTGCTCTTCAAACACATTAATGTGCCATTTGTCTTGTTCTGCCCTTTCAGTTTCCCAACTCTAAACATGTGTCCATTTCCATGTTCATTCTCACCCTTCACTACCTTTTAGAGCTACCTTTACCAGATCTTGGAGGGCATTTACTTCTGTCACTGTCGCCGAGTCCTTCACCGGGACCTGAAACCCCAGAACCTCCTGATCGACAACAAGGGAGTTATCAAACTGGCAGACTTTGGCCTGGCTCGGGCCTTTGGTGTTCCTGTCAGGGTCTACACCCATGAGGTGAGAATCCATTCACACACCACTGGGATTCATGGACTAAAAGTGCATTGACACAATGGTCAGAGGTAGAGGATCACCAACACCGAGTAGAAGATGTATAAGGGGATATTTTGACTAACAACGTGTGTGTGTGTGTGTGTGTGTTCCCAGGTTGTTACTCTTTGGTACCGGGCTCCAGAGGTCCTCCTGGGTTCACCCCGATACTCAACCCCTGTCGACGTTTGGAGCACTGGGACCATCTTTGCTGAACTCGCCACCAAGAAGCCTCTGTTCCATGGAGACTCAGAGATAGACCAGCTCTTCAGGATCTTCAGGTAGACGCACCAGAGCATATTTTAGGGATGTGATTTTTCTGGAATTCCGGATTTTCCGACCTGAAAATGTGACTCGCGTGAATCATGCAGATCCGTCAAAAAAAAATTAAAGAGGGGGGGTTCAGTCTTGACAAGAAGATCGCCCCAACGCTGTTTCGGAACGTATTTTTCAGGTATGTCAGGATCAGTGTTGCCAACTCTCACGCTGAGACACGCTTTCACGTTCGGTCTCACGCTGCACAAATAATTCTCAGGCCAAAACACTGCGACAGCAACAGAGATGAACAGGTGAGCGTACGTACCATTGGTTATGTACTGTAACCCCCATTCTATGAGTATAGGCTCTTAAATTACTCTCTGTTTGGTCCGCAATATGTGCGCGTTGCTTATCGCCGCGTTGACAGCTGTTCTGGCAGAAAACCCTGCGCTGGAGCGCATAAGGCGTTCAAGCAAGCTAGTGAGTGAGTGAGTGTGTGTTCATATTTGGCTGAGTGAATGAAAGCTAAGTAGCTAAAATTACTAGCTAGTGTTTGCTTATCTGCTAAGTTAATAAGCTAGTTAACGTAGCCAGCTGTCAACGTTAGTGCTAGTCTAGACACATGCATCACTTGGCTGTATGAATGGTTGCTTTTCAAGTAACGTTAATCCTTATAATTATGGTGATTACTCTGATTACTGTGAATAACCACATTTAGATAATAGCTTGATTAAAGAGTTTACATGGTTCGTAGTAACGTGATTTCTCCAATAACCCTGGGTTTACATTGGTTAATTTGATACTTGATTAGCTGTTTTGTAAGAGTGGCAGTGAGGACAGTAATGTTAACTGTGTCTTTCTGCGCTCGCGCTTCAGCTCTAGTTGTCTGCCTTGCACAAAGCAGATAGTCTGGCTGGGGGCTGGCTGGCTCTGTTTCCTGCTTTTTTTTGTCCTTTGCCAATCACATGCCTAATATCTATATGCATTTAGTAGAACCCTCGTAAGTTGTTCACATGTGAATTAAAACATGGAAAGTATTGCAATAGCTGATGTTGATACAAGAGATGAGTAAACTAAAGCTGCATGAACATAATAAGCCCTGATTTCTGATAAAAATGGCCAAACTGGAAGAATGTTTGCCAATTTGCCAAAAGTCAACAGCCTATTGCTATCATCCTGTTTCCAACATGGGTCGCACTATTTACAATCACCACATTCTTTTTTATTTGAGTGTTGCTGCTGTTGCAGTCAGTGTTGGTCGTGATGATATGTTTTATTATTACATATGGTCAGGTTGGGTGAAGGTGGCTTGCAATGTGAGCAAGACAAACCATAAATTCACTCTGCTGCAAAATCCTGTCTCTCTCTCCAGCAGCACCTGTGGGGTTCTGGGTGGTCCTGATTGCAGAACTAGAAATATATTAAATCCCTTTTTGACCAAAAAGATCCAGGATCTATGGAACCAGAGGAGCCAAAAGTCCTCTTTGCACATTACTGTCTGTGTTTCCACTGCGTCTAAAGAACTGTGAAGATTAGCCAACTGAAAACTAAAACTGCAGAATCTCCACAGTGATCTGCTGAGAGTTTGGTGATTATTCATATCTGCTTTAGATGTGCTTGGAACTGCCATGACACTATCGGCAAATAAACTTTTATTTCTCTTGTTCAGTCACTTAGTTCTGTCACTACCACTCCCTGAAAGTTCCTGAGCTATCCCCAGAGCAGGGACTTCCTTTCCTACACCTGGAACCAAAAGCGAGCAGAGCTGTACCATGCAGTGGAAATGAGGCTTTAGTCCCTGGTTCCTCGGTTCTTGGTCCCCTGGGACAGTTCCTGCGGTGGAAAAGCCCTGTAACTGTCCTTCCCTGCAGTTCCCTCTTTGAATCCTTCTGTGTTTCTGCTCTTTCCAGGACTTTGGGAACCCCAAACAATGATGTGTGGCCTGATGTAGAGAGCCTACCTGACTACAAAAACACCTTCCCTAAATGGAAGTCTGGCAACCTGTCAGCAATGGTGAAAAACCTGGATAAGAATGGGCTGGACCTGCTGGCGGTAAGCACTAGGGCTGAACCATTTAACATTCTCTCCTCCCAACTTGTCAGTCAGAGAAAAGTTGGTACAGATAAACTGATTAATTACTCACTAACTTTCAGAAGTAACCCTGACATTCAAAAGTGGTCTTGTTTGTTGATAACAGCTATATACTTTAGTTGTTAACTTGTGTTAGAAATGACAAACTGCTGCTTAGTTAATTTTCTCAGACTTGACAAATCAGATTCATAAAGCAAATCTTCGCTCAAGTTGCATGGCTGCATCTTTGCGTCAGGTCTCGCCTGACCCAGAGACACAAGGCAACTTGCGTCGAACACAGTTAGGTTTCATGCTTGGGAGGGTTCGTTTGTCTTGTTTACTCCTCTGATTACATCCAGCTTCATGCACACGTTCACGATTGACTCTATTGTCAAGAATGAACTCATTCACATAAACACGTTTTAGAAAACCACTTTTTAAACTGGATTAACAAATCTAGGTTTAGATTTACTCCTGGTTTAATTGATATTCTGCCTATATTTAAAAAACTGCACACATAGTCAATAGACCAATATGGGTGAGTAATTACCATATTGGCCCTGAAGTTTTCAGAGTATGGTACACTAAACCACAGGGTAGAGGACGAAAGAGCAGTCACCACATTATTTTATACTGTGCAGCACAATGCTACATTTGTCCATCACTCAGTCAAAATATTGAACTCATGAGTCAAAAGTAAACAAATTAATCAACATTGCCAAAATGAAATGTCCCTTTATCATTGCTTAATCGAATGTCTTAGGTATTGTGTCAATATGATGATAGTTCTCAGGCTCCCTCCAACAATATGAATAAAAAGAACCACACAAGTAAGAGAGAATCTAAGACATACAATAGTGCAGCAGTTAAAATCTAGGAATATAATATATATAGACTAAAATATATTGCAATCAAATATAACACTGTGGTAGGCAGGTGTACAGTAATGATAAAATGAATTAACTGTAATGTAGACAGGTTATGGCCATGTAAGAACTGGACCTTAGACAAGCAGTGCATAATTCATGATGCTGTTGGAGCTGTGGGTGGTGAACAAGGAGCACAGGTGAGGGCTGAGCCCGCAGGAAGTTCACGAACCAGTCCCATAGGGCTGATGATACGCTTGGAGGGCACAATGGTATTGAATGCTGAACCAGTCAATGAACAGCATTCTCACATAGGTGTTCCTCTGGTCCAGGTGGGAGAGGGCAGTGTGGACAATGTCATTTCTCATACAGACTTGCATACAGTAACCCAATAATAAAGTCAAATATCCTCTACAGCTGACTGAATAAACTCCCATGCGCAAGTTTATTCAGATTTGTTTCTCCTGCTTGGCCAGCAGACTTTACATATATTATTAATATAAAAAAGTCAGAATACAAAGAGTAGTAGTTGACCTTGCTTGCAGTTGAAGGGGTCCTGTAGTGACAGGCAGATGAAACCTTATGAAGCTTTGGGGGGCTTTCTTTCTACTTGCGCTGAAAAAAGTTTTGAAGCTTTGGGGTTTCAAACGCAGCACAGTGGCTCTTCAAGACCTGGGCCGAAGCACCAGCACACCTCTGATTTTAATAAAACCCCTACTTGTTACTGTTAAGTCTGTAATACTTTTGTTGAGAGGGGCTGCATTAAATGTAGATGTTATTGTGCAATATCTTACCGTAAAATAATTCTGTGTTGTCCAGAAAGCCTAGATATCAAATATTTTGTCTGACACAAAATATGAATGTAGGTTATTGGTGTAATGTAGGCCCAGTGTCACTGTGGGCTCATGCGTTTTAACTTCATGGACGTTATTCATATGTCTTATCATATCTGTTACTACATGTCTGGGTGCAACCCTCCCCTACATCTCTGTACTGTGAAGTTGCAGGCAGCATGTTGTCTCCGTCCTCCCTCTGTCTCTTCCCCTGTGTCCACCTCTTCCTCTCACCTAGCACAGCACATACTGCAGTATATTAGCATGTCACTGTCCCTCCACGATGTCTGCCTCAGTAATTGTAGTACAGAAAACTGTGTGTGTGGGGAAATAAATAAGGGGATGAACATGTTACTACTTAAAAGAATTTACATGTCATGTGTTGTCAGTTCTTTTTTGACATATTTAGTAAATGAGCATGTTGGTGAGCACCAGTGTAATCCACTTAGGTCACCAAGACTTAACTCAAAGTGCATCACTGTGTCATTTCAAGATATTTGACTTCTGTGCGACAGCAACAAGAAATGCATCCACTGTTGTTAGAAAATGAACTATAGATTTGAGAATTGCACAATTGACAAATGAATAAACACTGAGGGAAACGGACAAATAAAGGAATGGGGATTTTGTTACACTGGGTCATTTGTTTTTTGAAGCACTTTTTACCCCCCAAGAAAACAAGTAACCTACCAACTAACTAACCGGTGTTAGTCATGTGAACTAGAATTGTCTTTTAAAACATTCCTGTCTAATCACAAGCTGTCCTCACTATAAAACGGGTTGCAATCACCTCATGTTACTACACATAAAAATCTCCTTAATGACACTGCCTCTTCTGCTGCTGTTTTGTTTCTCTGCTGTAGAAAATGTTGACCTACAATCCTCCCAAGAGGATCTCTGCACGTGAGGCCATGACTCACCCTTACTTTGACGACTTGGACAAGTCCACCCTGCCTGCTGCCAGCATCAACAAAATCTAAAACATGCCGACCTACCTGGCATACAAACACATTCATATCCATTGTGAATTATCATTCTGTAAATATTTGTGTGTGAAAATTGTTGTAGACCTTTGGTAAAGTTTTGTCTTTCAACAATGTCTTTTCAATAAAACTGCACTTTCTGTGATACTCAAAACTTTATACTTAATGTTTGATGTCATTTGTCAATATTTTCCTTAAAATATATGGTTTGACATAAGTGTCTGAATTTCTAAAATGATAAAGGCTGTACAGTGCATGACATGCTTGGAACAGTTCTGTATTTTCTGATCCAGGACACCCTAATGGTACATGGCACAAATGTAGCCTGGATCTGTTCGGCTCAGACCTAGGCTCAGAAAATACAAGATATACAAAATCGTCAGCTACAGCTTTAAAAACCTAAATGGGTTTCCCTCCATGTACAGCACTTTGATAATCCAGCTTAATGACTAATTGCAGATGCAGTAAGTTTGGGACCTAAAAACAAGTTCATGTGCCAAAGAGAAAGCTGAGACACTTGATGCTGCAGTATAAGAGTATAGCATAGTAGTATACTGGTAATCATTTTCCATCATTGCAGCTCAGGATACACGGTTTCTGCAGGGTTCACCAAGTACAATTTAAGACTGAAAGACCTTTTTAATACTGCTGAGGATGCAATTTAAAACCTGTTTCACAGTCATACTGTCCAAAGTATGAAAGTAGGATTGGCTGATGCAATGCTTGAGGGGGTCATTTTTGGCAGACCTCACTGTAGTGATTATTTCACAAGTCCCTGAATGAGTCTAGGTGAAAAGAGCTCAGTCAGGAGTGTGACTCTCCTCACACGCCAGCACATACCACGGAGTTGTACATGAACATGTACAGTATGAGGACGCCACAACAAACACAATCATGGCAACGCAAAAACAACATAGCTTTCACACATAAGCAACATCCTATGAACCCCCTACCTCCTTTCACAACAAACACAATCATGGCAACGCAAAAACAACATAGCTTTCACACATAAGCAACATCCTATGAACCCCCTACCTCCTTTCACTATGTGCTGCTGGACAGAACCATTTCATTATAGCTAGGAGCCATCATGGCTGTGGTAGAGAAACGCAACTCACATTCTCCTCATCTGCATCTGAGCTGAGAACTTCACTATGTGCTTTCACCTGCTGCATGCTGGTGTTTACTGTGTGGAGGCATGATGATGATGATGATGGAGAGTCATACAGTATTATATGAGGATGCTACAGTAGGAATATGTGATAGTGTGTATTGATGATAAGTGATCATTAATGATTCATTTGTCTTCTATATTATCCTCTGACTAAAATAATTCTTATCTAACATCTTGTTCCATTTACTGTCTAAGTTGGCTGAATACATACTGTATAAATATGCAGTCAAAAATATGATTACACAGTACAAACTGTGCCTGTAACAATTATATGCACTCCACTGGACAGTTTGACAACCTACCTTCTGGAAAAGAGCAGCAGGGTCAAATATTTAACTTAATGACATTTACAACTGCAGACTTGATAGCTTATTAGAAAACAACAAACCCACAAGCCTTTATTAAAGACAAACATTTTGTATAGTGAATATAATACATAAGTGCAATATGCACTTAATACTTCCATACCTTTGGACAATACTACCTGTATATGTATATATATGTATTCAATGAGTCAACATTAATAGATTAACATTAAGAAATCATTACTTACAAACCATTTATAAAGTATGCCTTCATAGCCAAAACATTAACCATTAAAATGCCAACAACATGTTGCTGTGTGAGGTGGACCTAATTTGAACTATTTTATACACTGTAGCGCAGGAAAAAGTACGTTTACCTCTGAAATGTTGTGGAGTCAAAGTATAAAGCCAAACAAAATGGAAATACTCAAGTACCTCAAAACTGCACTGCATTTGAGTAAATGTACTTGTCACTTTCCACCACTAAGTATATAGTCTTGAGGTTCGTAAAGCATTTCATACAGCATTACAGTGATTCCTATATGCATAAGGTGCTTTTATCAACATGCTTATAAAACACTTCACATGGCTTCATCTTCATAGAATGTCCAGTGTGTTTGAAATGGATTATTGTCTGTAAATCAGTCACATGTAAACTTTTGTCTTTTTCCTTTTTGGGGTGCGTTTTTTCTCTTAATCACCTCTACCCACTTCCCAACCTTAGCTACTATCCTCACACCATCCCTCTTTTCTCTGCACAGGGGTAAACTGGATCCTGGCAGGGACTTGCATCAGTCTGCATCTTGTTTTGCTTGCTGACTTTTGTAGCTTCACAGGGATCATGCCATCATGATTGCACAAAACTGGTGGAAGAGCTGAAAATGTACTGAAATGTGTTTAACTCTGTTAAATTTAAATGTAAGAAGAGAACATTACACAGGTGCTTTAAGTGCTCCTGATACTGATGGACACAGATGGAGCAGAAGATAAAGCTTTGAACACGCAGAACTTGGCCTCAGACAAAGCTAAGGACTAAACTAAGAAGAAAGCACTGAGGTTCTGTGTCGAGTTTAGCTAGAATTGTACCCTAATTTTACTCCCCAGTACTCCTTAGTATGGATCCAGCACATTTCAGTCATGTTTGGATTCATTCTGTGTTGAAGCTGGGGGATAATCTATAAGCAGTGCAACATCCTAAACTAAATCTCTACTTTCATTTCATGTGGACAGCTCCCTCACAAATTGCCAATATTTCTACCCATGTTACTTCATCCATTTTAAGTCTGAAGCCTTAAAGAGAGGACTAGTTTGAATCTGAATTGGTCTGTAAATATCTTTTCTGGCAAATTAGTTATTTGAATTATTTTATATGCAAGTTTGCAAAACAGTACATTTCCCATTTTGTGCTCTATCAATATCAGAAGAACCTGATTTCACACTGCCCTGCCCAGCATTATTTTCAGATCCTGGCAGTGTGCCAGTGCAGGTAGGTCAGTCTGTCCTGCCAAATATGCCTAATGACTTTTGTGACCTCTGACCTGCTGTCTAGTGCCACCGTCAAAGATTGTAAAGATGGTTTGGAGGTGTTCATCAACAGCAAAAATATGAAGAATTTTGATTTTATTGTGATTTTGTGAGCTTCATGTCTGTCATGTTTGTTCACCATCTTCTCTCTCTCTGGTTACAGATGCCCAAGACCATGATGGAAGTGTGACTGCCAAATTCAGATCAAGTTAGAGAAGAAATGGGCATCTGACTGCATCATATTGCGTGAATATAATTCCACAGAATATTTATCTGAATAATGAGTGAGACACTGTTTGCACATGATGTGCTCACTGAGGAGAGCAGGCCACTGTGAACACCATCCAAAGACTTGCAAGAGACTACAGTGTTTGATATTAATGGTAAGTTGCATGTATAACCACACTCAGTCATATGTGCTTTATACCCAGGTGTTTAAACCATGATGTGAAATATCTGAATTATTAAGCAGTTGCCTCAACCTTCCCAGTGTTGACTTCTGAGCCTTCTCCTCACCTTGATACAGCATATCCAGCGGTCCAAACAGGCTGGAAACCTGCTCCCTGAGACACTCTGGAAAACTGATTATTGGCACAGTAGCAGCAATTTCCTTGGACAACAGGTTTATTGTTTTTTTTTTCTGTCAAAGCTCATGTGTCTCAGAGTCCAGGATTCTAACCTCCATTCATCCCACACCCTTAAAAGTGCAGTCTAGAACCGAGAGCTGTCCTTCACATTGATGCCACAGTGAGTCTTTGTAGGCCTACGGGGAACGTTTCAGCTTAGTAAGCCTACCATTAGGTTTTTTCAAACAACACTTCAAATTTAAACGAGTTTAAGAGCCTGTTGTCAACATTCAGGTACCTTGAACTTGTGGTTAAAGCAGGTGTTTTGCTTCATTAACTGTTCGATTGTATATTGAAACTATTGTTTTTTTATTTAGTAGTTAGATGAGCCCCTAATGTCCTCATGGAGTACATGTTAGTGTGTGTGTTGGCGTTAGTACTGTTGTGTCACAGGAGCAGTGCTGGGCTGTGTGTGCTGGCCGAGTGTGACACCTTCAGTCCCACAAAGACTATTTCCCATACAACTCCATTAAGAAGCAATAGCTGTACAACTAAAAGCAGCTATAATGATGATGAACTGGTGGTCATAACTCCTCTACTGCCCTCTACATCCACAGTGCATCCAAAACCTATTGGATTGGCACAACACACACTAAGGTGTGTCACAATACATGTGTTGTAAGTGTTATTATTTTGGTCTTCTTGGAGGCATGAAACATGGCATGGTACACATCACTGCAGGGAATAAGCTCACTGCTGTCCTCTGCATTAAGGGGTTACATTGATAACAGGGACTGACTGATGTGACATTGTTTTTAATGAGTCAACAGCACAGAAAGAATGCATTTTAATGGCTTGAAAGCAGCTTTAAATAAATCTTCAAACTTTTAACAGCAATAACAAATAGAAAATCTCGGTGTCAAACTGACAACTCAACTTTTACTGCATTACAACGTGTTGTCATGCAACAACGTGCTGCGGTGACCAATCAAATACATGCGGGTACAGATTCCTGGTGGATTACTTTGTAATGTGAAAGCTGTATTTCTACTGTTGACCTTGTGATTGACATGACAAAAGATAAAAGAGTTGCCGCTGTGAGTTGTAAAATGCTGTGTGAGAGTATTAGAAACCTCTGTGCAGTGTTTCAGTGTCTGATAAATCTTCAAACTCATGGATCTGTTACTCAAACTGGATTTCCTGGATATATTTCATGTCTCACCGGTACAACACACCCACACCAGCGCAGGGCTGTTGTCAGGCTGAACGTCAGCTTAGCCCTATAATGTAATGGTGACCTGTCCATGTTGCATCCCACATCTCACTCCCTGCATGCTGGACTGCTGGAGGTGAATATTCTGTTTCATCCTCTAATCGCCTTCATCAGCATCATCCAGCAGGAACTCACTGATCTCCTCTCTCATCTGAGACCTACAGAACACAACACAGGTCAAAATATGACAGCACTGTGATATTTCTATCCTTCTGATTGTCTATTATTTGAGTCTCTGCTCTTACTTTTATGTTTAAGTTTTGTGTATATACTGTATATGCATCTATATGGTTTAAAATAATAAATGACATTGTCAGTGTAACAGCTATAGTTTTTGAAATGACTTTCTCATTACCATTTACTATTTTTTTTTAGGAATTTTCCCTCATTGACTTTTCCAGTTATTAAATAGCTGTAATGGTGGAGCTGTATGGATCTGCTCAATTATATTTGCCAAAGCATACCACAAGTTGCCAGATAGCTTGGTCATTTCGGCATCAGAGGACAATCAGAAAAAATGGATGTTATAATGTTGATTCGGTTGTTCCAATACAACAGTTTGTTTGGCACATAGAGTCTAGGTACTCATACTGGGCTGACATGACCAGAAAAGGTCTGAAAATGCATTAAAAAATTCAGGCTTTATAACTGATCAGCAGTTATGGTCTTTTAAAAGAAACAAATATTCTGGTCACCTCCTTCGCCTCCGCTGAGCCTCTGACAGGATGTACTGTGGGAGATGTTCCACTGACGACTGCAAGGAAACCAGATCAAGAAAAAGGGACAGGCCACAAGAACAGGACAGAGGAGAAAGATCAATAGCAGGAGGAGTAAAGCAGAAGACAGGAGCAGACAAATGCCTATATGTATGCTCTTATTTCAACAACATACTATTTTCTTTACAAAAATAAAGTTTAGATTGTATTTGGAAATCATGACACCCATTCAGTATGTTCCTGCGTAGGGGTTTTCACTCACCATGTCTTTGATGGTCAGCTGACAGCTGTAACACAACAGGCTCTTCAGACTGGTTGTCTCCGGGACCCTGTAAGATAACACAGAGAACTCAGTGACGGCCACAAAGGTAGACTCTGAAGGGATGACATAAAGCAGATAGCAGTAGTAAGTAGATAGTTCAGTAATTTAAGCAGGGTAAGTTCCAACATGGAAGTTTAAACCCAGTTTACACCCAAAATACACAATTAAATGACGTAAAGAGAGCAGATACAAACAGAGCAGGAATGAAGCTGCAAAACCACAGACATCCTCATCAGCCTCAGCTGTACTTTGTGTTTACTGCTAATTAGCTAATGTTAGCATGCTAACACGCTGATTGTGAACATGCTAAACATCATGCTGCTAAACCTCAGCATGTTAGCATGTTAGCATGTAGCTCAAAGCACTGCTGTGCCTAAGTACAGCCTCACAGAGCAGCTAACTAGAGCTAAGAAGTGGCCAGAGGCAAAGATGAGATATTGATGAGGCTTAAAAGATAAATAAGACCAACACCTTCTCATACAACATGCAGAGATGAGTACTGTAACTTTCTCCACAGACCTAAGAGAGGGAAACTGTATAAATAAAGACAGAGTGATGGCCAAGATCCTGAGAGCCATTTAGAAATTTGGAATTTCCTTGTTGACATCACATTGCATGTTAAGTGTCAGTATGAGTCCCTGATTAGATGACAACATGAGATTAATCACTGCCCAAATTAAGAGAAATAAATCACTGAGCACTTACTTGGCAGAAGAACAGCAGCTTCCACCACTGGCTGCTGTCCCACAATCCTCTCCTCCACCAGAGGAACAGCACTGTCCGGTGGGCTCTACTGGAGCTTCAAAGGAACCAACAGATTTTATTAACACCTAAGAACTGAGAGTAGAAACTCAGGTGTGGACATGTACTGTTCTGCCTGCTGTACATTATATTTTCCCTCTGCAGGATTCCACACACACAGAAAAGTGCTGTGGCATCATGATTATAATCATGTGACCTCATCTGCAGAAGGTTTCCGCCTTGTGCCACTCTTTAACTGCCATTATAAACACAGCGCTGAAATACAACACAAGTATCTACCTCAAATTACATCTTGTAACTAAGAAGCTAGGCCTCAAAAGAAGCTTGGATTACCCTGCTGATGACATTTGCTCATATCTCTGAATCTTCTCCATATCTTGTTGGAAAAGGACTCCAAATGAACATACTCATCAAAGTTAAAATGATCATACCATAGAGGCTGCAAGAAGTATAGAAGGCATGAGTGGAGGTGAAATGTATTCAATGATTGAGAGTATACTGTACCTGGGCTTTGTCTTGGGATCTCAGCACTGGTAGCTTCTGGAGATTTAGTCTGGGACAGCTGCTCTGAGATCAGTGTGGCCTTGAAGGCTGAAGCATTCTCTGGGAAAAAAAAGAGGGAGAGGAAGAAAAAAGGGAGAAAGACAAACTCATTAAAGACTTCTTTCATGTGGGGTAAAAAATGCTCATATTACTTTTACTTTTCTGTATTAACAGTCTTTTCTCTGTACATGAGTGATGCAGGCGTCTGTGCACACCTGCTCAGTCTCCCTGAATCTTTTGCTCAGATCAGTTGCAGGCTCGTCAGGACCATTACTCAGACATGTCTGGATCCTGTTGAGTGACCAATAGGTAATGGCCTTATGGGAGGATTTGGGAGATGAAAATTGTGGCGTGAGGTTGAGTGAGTACTCTGTTGAGGTCTGATACGAGTTTTAATTATTTTCTGTGATAACATGGATGTTATTGGATCTGCCAAATGAAATAAAGGGGTTCAGGGTCCAGTTTAAACATCAATTGTGGAAAATGTGCTACCTTTGGCAAACAGTTTGGTTTGACTACTGCAGAAACAAATGCATCAGAGAAAATAGCTAAAGCGACGAGTAATGATGATAATGGGACTAAAAGCTGGAAGTACAGACAGGGCCACAGGAGTGAAACTAAACTCAGGTTGAAGTACTGAGAGCTGACCCCAGAGCAATCAGCTCTCCCCCGCTGTGAGGTTGAAGCAGACTGACCCAGGCTCATAGAAAACACTTCCTGAGGCTATTCCACTCTTGAAAGGTAAAGCATTGGCACTTACAGGTACATGTTGTTTTTAGCTGATCTTTTATATTAATGGTATTTTGTGTATTTTAATACATTTGAGTTATATGATGGTTTTTTTGATTATTGCTGTGATGAATGGTGTCCTGTCTGTCCTGCACTATGAGCTCACCAAGTGAAGCTCCTGACAATGTTGATTGTAATGGCAGTAAAGTTAATTCAACTCCTTGTTCAAAAGGCCTTGCTTGTATACAGTATATGCTTCTTCTTCTACCAGTCTATGAGCTACCGCTCCATACAACACTCACCCGCAGCAGTGTCCAGGGCGCACACACAGAGCAGACATCGGTCACAGTGGTCAGCTGTGGTGGAGCTCTTGCACGCTGTCTGCAGCTTCTCACTGGTCCTACAGGACACACAGTAGGGTTTAATCACCTCATGATGCGTTTCCAAAGCTGGTTTGTGTGTGCAGAAAATGCTAGATTGACTGTATCTAAAAAGCAGGGATAGTACAAAATGTCCAGCATCCATTATCCAATGATTACGTGTCAAATCCATCACATGAGGTACCCTGTGCAGAAGCCATGTTTATTATCTGCATGCTGTTTGTAGTTTCCCACTGACCTGTAGATGGTGCTGACAGTCGAGGGAAAGTCTGCCTGCAGTTTGGTGACAAAGCTCTCTGTCAGACGCTGGATACTGGCCTTGTCTGTTGTCTATGGGACAGACACAAGCACACACTGAACGGAACAGTCTGGGGATGTACACGTGTTGACATGTTTATGGACTCACAATAAAATCGTTCATGCAATAACAGGGACATATTTATATCTGTAGGACTACACAAACTCAAAGGGATTCAATAAATCAGCAGTATACCAAAGTGCCCACTGGTACCGCCAAATAGCAAACATTTCCTTCCAGCTCACGCTGATGTTTTTTTAAAACAACTGTTTAGAGTGAGTGTCTCACAGAGAGTTAGCCAGTTAACTTTGGGCTTAACCCTGGCTTTTAGGCCTCACAGTGCTCAAAGTCATACTGTGAGAGCGAGAGCGAGAGCGAGAGAGCGAGAGAGCGAGAGCGAGAGAGAGAGAGAGAGAGCGAGAGAGAGAGCGAGAGCGAGAGAGAGAGAGAGCGCACAACAATTTCATTTTTCAACAACTGAAAGATGAAACTGAACTGTTTAAAGAAGAAACCAATACCGGCTCAAACAGAAACACATATGTCATGGTAGAGATTCAGGTGGGGTTATTGTGTGGTATAAAGAGGACCTATCATCTCATCTAAAAATAATTAAAAAAGCAAAAACACACATCTGGCTTAAATTAAACAGAAATATTGCCAAATGTTGCCTACACTCCCCCCATTGAGTCGCCCTATTACGATGAAAACTTCTTTGAAAATCTCCATAAAGAAATCAGACATTACCAGGCCCAGGGTAATGTCCTGTTGGTGGGAGATTTAAATGCCAGAACAGGATGTGAGCCTGACATAGTGGATCCTGCTGGCAACAGTCACATCTTCAGGCAGTCCTCGCTACACCTCACCCCCACCACTAGCCTCAGACACAATCAAGACCACGTTGTGAACAAAATGGGGAAAGAGCTAGTGCATCTCTGTCGCTCCTTAGGTCTGTAAGTGCTTAATGGCAGGATGAAAGGGGACTCTTTAGGGAGGTTCACATATTGTTCAGCTCTTGGGACTAGTGTAGTCGATTACGCCATGACTGACATGGACCCCTGCCTCATCAGTGCATTCACTGTCAGACCACAGACCCCACTATCAGATCACTGCCAGATAAATGTATATATAAAACCAGCTGTACAGAAGACAGTGACAGATCCTGAGCCCTGTAAACTACATCAAATAAATAATCAATATAAATGGACTATAAATGAAGTTAGATTTAAAAATGTAATCACTTCACCTGAAATTACTGATCTAATTAACACATTCCTATCTACAGTTTGAACCAAACCAATTAAATGTGGCTGTTAGAAAGATAAATTATATTTATCATAAATCAGCCAGTAAAGCAGGTCTGACTAAGAACAGCTCTGCATCTAAACAGAGACTGAAAGAGGAAGAGTGGTACGACAAGGACTGCAAACATGTCCGAAGAAAATTAAGACAGCAGTCCAACCTAAAACACCGTCAGCCACAAAACACAGACCTGAGACAAACTTATGCATGCTGAGAGAATACAAACAGATAATAAAACAGAAGAAAAAACAACAACATCATGATCAGAAACTAAGAGAAATTGAGGAGTCCATTGATCAAAATCAGTTCTGGGAGAGATGGAAGAACTTAAACAACAAAAAAGACAACCTGGCCCTACAAAATAGTAACATTTGGAAAGATCATTTTGAAAAAATTTCACCTAACGATCTCAATCATAAACAAACAAATTCAGGAAAAATTGACAATCCTTGAATCAACAATCACAAATAATCAGAACCCCCTTGATTACTTAATTACAATGAAAGAATTAGAAAACAGCATCAAAAAACTAAATCCTGGCAAAGCACGTGGAGCTGACGGCATCAGGACAGAGATGCTGAAACACAGCAGCCCTGAGCTGAGACATGGGCCCTGCTTCAGCTCTTTAATCTCGTTCTTCAGTCAGGTTGCTTTCCTGAGATCTGGAGCAGGTTTTCTGCAGCATTATCAATACCCGGATGCTGGCCTTCCTTATGGAACACAATGTCCTGAGTAAAGGGCAAATTGGCTTTTTACCAAATCACCACACTACTGACCACGTTTACACTCTAATTAATCATCACGTACACCAAAAGAAACAAGGGTAAAATTGTTGCATGTTTTATTGATTTTAAAAAGGCTTTCGATTCTATTTGGCAAGAGGGACTATATTATAAAATTCTCCAAATCGGAGTAGGGGGGAAACTTTACGACATAATTAAGTCAAGGTATGTCAATAATAAATGTGGAGTCAAAATTGGTAACAAAACTGTAGATGTCTCACTCAAAAGGGAGAGGCGTCTTTCAGGGCAACAGCTTGTCTCCAACTCTATTTAGCATCTACGTTAATGACCTAGCAGTACTGTTGGAGCAATCTGGAACCTCTGGCCTAACCCTTAACAATAAGGAAGTTCAATTCCTGCTCTATGCTGATGACCTGGTGTTGCTGTCATCCACACAACAAGGACTACAGCAGCACCTGGACCTCCTGGAGGAGTACTGTCAGAACTGGGCCCTGACAGTCAACTTTAACAAATCTAAAATCATGATCTTCCAAAAGAAGCCCAGATCTCAGGAAAGCAAATATCAGTTCAAATTAGGAAACACCCACCTAGATCACACCCTACACTATGATTACCTGGGGCTCAAAATGAATGAATGCACTGAAAGAAAAAGCATGTAGAGCATTTTATGCAATAAAAAGAAAATTTTACAAAATAGACATAACAATTAGAATTTGGACTAAAATATTTGACAGTGTAATCCAACCAATCGCCCTCTATGGTAGTGAAGTTTGGGGTCCACTGAGTCATCAGGACTACACTAGATGGGACAAGCATCCCATAGAGGCCCTGCATGCAGAATTCTGTAGGTCCATATTAAACGTCCAAAGAAAAACACCAACCAATGTATCCAGGGCAGAATTAGGTCGTTACCCATTGATTATTAACATTAAAAAAAGAACACTTGAATTTTGATTACATCTCAAACTGAGCCCCCAAGACACACTGAGTTTTCAGGCACTACAAACCCAAGAACTGAGAGAGAGAGAGAGAGAAAGTTACCAACTTCTAAGATCACTGTAATAAATGTATTATGTCAATCTTCAGCTCTTCTGCACAGAGAAAATAAAATCAGTTTAATAAACCATGAAACACAGTGAAAGAGCCAATTTGAAGTTGTTGAGGAGATTCTTCTCAGATCAGATCAGTCCCCTTGCGCTGCGACTGGACCAGAAGAGGTTTAAAAACCTTCGTACAACCACGGTAATAATCTTGGAACAGTCTCTCCTTACATACAGCATGTGAGCAAACAGGAATTCAAGAGAGTCCCAACTTAACGTCCTGTCATTCATTGTTCATGCACTGTCTGATATTAGAAAACAGGCAGCAGAATTCGCCATCAAATAGTATTAAATGACGAAACTGATGAGAAAATGTATGAGCGGGGGCAAGCGTCCCTCTTGCTCACTACGGTCATTAATTAACGCTTCATGTTGTAAAACCCATTAGTGATGCAGCCTGTGAGCAAACTACAAACAGTCCCCTTCCTTGCTGTCATAATGTCTCTCTCTGCACTACAGTTGGTTGGTCTTACCTTAGTGTCCAGGCTTGGTATGAAAACAGAGGGCACGCTGAACATACGGTTGTAGTATGCTATTTCTTTAGCTGAGTAGTCCCTCATTGGCCTCACTAATATTATGTCACCATACCTGGAGTCTGAGAAACCCTGTTAACACAAACACACACACAAATAGAATATCAACATTATGTGCTCCATAGAGAAACAGTCTTTCATCACACGTCTAATATCAGCTGATACACCCTAAAGAAAAAGCAAAGGGACAGAAAGCAGTCTGTGTCTGTAGCTGATGTGACTTGTTTTTCTTGCTTCCCCTGCTTTACAGTAAACGCAGTGTTACTCCTCTCTCACTGTCCATCACCTACACCAACACATACGCACCGTGTCCTGAGCCAGCTGGGCTCCTCTGCCCAGTGATATACTGGTGAGGAGTTTAACAGCCAGTCTGGTGCAGCTGTCTCCCAGCATCAGCTTACTGTAGCCTTCAGTGCGAGCTGTGTGCACCAGCAGATGCTGCCTTTGAGGAGAACACACAGTATGAAATTGAAAAATACAGTCAGCATGTTCTCAACATGATTTTGGTGTTTTAATCGACGTCACAATCCTCATAGGTAAGGCAAATGCCAAATTGTTACTATCCTACTACTATACTACACTGGTCTCTCTTGGCCTCCTCCAATATACTTTCAGGAAGGAGCCAACACTGTTCCAATGGGAAAAACACACCACCTCAAGTACAGTAAGTACACTATGAATGAGAGTCATCTTGATGTTTCATCTTCAACTGTTTCATCACACATGTCAAAACACAGGAGTAGAGAGTGGTGTATTATCCCAGATAAGGAGCTCTGATTAAACTAAACACAAGAGTCAGGTACTGTAGGAGCAATGAGCCTGACCTTAGTGTGTTTAGCAGGTCTTCTCTGGCTGTCAGGGTCTTAGCTGAGCCAATCAGCTGCTGCAGTAACTGTGTGTGGGACCCCTGAGCATCAGGCAGTGATGTTTCCTGTTTTTGTGATGTCAAACAGCTGCTGCTGTCGAGCTGAATGAAGTGATCCACAGCTGCTTTGTAGGCGCTGGCTGGTCGCTCTGAAGGTGTCGGGGCCGCCACCACAACTGAACTGGGAAGGTCCAGAACCTGAGAGGAGGTTGGGGGACACATCCAGTAATACATTTGATCAGTGTTACAGGTTCAACCTCATCAGACTATATATATCATGTAGTGACTTGAGACTGACATGTAAAACTGTTGTCAAATTCAGGTAACAAAGTGCATGTTTGAAAGGGATTCAGACTGAATTTCATGTTAAGTGGTGTAACAGACTGCCCAGGTTTAGCAGCCCCCTCCTGTGTCCACACTGACCTGTTCCAGAGGCACGATGTGGAAGGGAAAAGCAGTAGCCTTGAGCACAGCCTGCAGCTCAGCCACTGTCCTCCGTCTCTCCTCCACTGACTGACCTACAGCACCACCCTCTGGGAACAAAGACACACCATCAGGGTCAAATGTTTTTTCCTTCACACATACATGGAAATTACTACACTCAGTTAAATAGGGATACTCTTAATTTACCATCAATGTAGACAATGCCAGGTAAGAATCTCAACTTCTTGTGAGCATTCTGACTCAGACCCTGGGAGGACAAAAAGGTTTTCAGTTGCATGAATAATATTAAAACAAAAACAAGGTTATATTTGATCTACAGATTTGTACAGAATCTAGACTGGAATTTTAAGTAGCATGTCATCATCTATTAGATCACTTAATGTTAGGGGAACAGGGCCAGATTTTTGCTAGTTTGGCCCATTAGCCCAAAATCATCCATTTATCCACATACAGTGGGTCACTGGCTCTAGTGCTGCATGCTGACATTTCAGTGTTAAAGATACTCCCCTGCTGACAAAAGACACTGATCTTTTAGAATTTTCCTCTCAGAGCTCATTGTGGCTGAACTGGAAATACAGAGGCAGTAACATAACACACACACAAACCAATAGCAAAATGGGTCAAGAGAGAGACAGAGAAACACCAACAGCATGTTTATTGGAAGTCTGTATAGGGTGTTTTTAGTCGTATTTTACTTATTAAGCATATTTCAAAAATGTTAATGATAATTCATGAATCTACAAGAACTATGATTAAAAACCCCTGCCTAGTGGACCATACAGGCTAAAAATGTCATTACAGCCCCAAAACAGGAAAGTGTTCGACAGAACAAACAACAAACTGGTGATTGTGCTGCTCTAGTGCTAGAGGTAAGGTCACGGGGTCATTAAAGTCAAAAGGATTCATCCATTCGGGACCAACAGTATCCATACACCATAGACCAAAGAGTTGGCCAAGGATAGAGTTTGTCCTGATTGTAGCCTTACATGAGAGGTCAGGAGTTCACCAAAATCACTAGAAAGAATGATGGTATGGTAATCTGGCCTGTTGTTCATCTTGCTCTGAAGTGTTTGACACACAAACTGACAGACAGACAGACTGACTGACCTCGCCATCCTTGAGACCTGGAGAAAGCAGGGCAAAGCTACTTACAGCTTTACAAATAATAATGGTGGCCCGCTCTCAGTCAGCAGAGCATATACACAAGTGTTAGCATTGACACAGCTTCCACTCAACAAGACGCATGTGCAGTCAAAGTATGCAGCACCAGAGCCAAACATTTACCAGAACATTGATCTTCTGTTAAAAGAAACTTTCATGGTGACTACAGAGAGACAAACAGGTAAACCTCTTGGACTTGACTGAGCATTGAGCAGGAAGAAGGACCTCCGGATACAGCCAGCAGCACCTACAACCAGAAGACACCCACAGAGATGGAGCTGTTGCAAATATATGCCTCACATCTTTTTAGTTTATGCACATTATTCTGTGTGTATAACAAATTCAGAAAATGAACTGCAGTAAAGTGAATTTTGTAGTGTACAGTGTACAAATAAAGTGCACAGCTTACCTTCTCTCCAGGGAAAATGATCCTGTTTTTTCCCAGCATGGCTCTGAACTTATGAATGAAGTATTCCTTAAAACAGCTCCTAACACAGACAAAGATGTTGAGAAATGAGTTGAACAAAGTCAGTAAAACACAGTAAACATTGTAAGATCATCTCCTCTGGCAACACCTCCAGCTCGAACAACACAGCAAGAGAAATGCTCCCCTTAAATTCTAACAAGACCTTTGAGTTGAAAATGATGCTCCCACACACCCTTTCACAGCCCTTTGCTATTGTGAACACTGGCATTCCTACATCAGATACAGGGCAGGTTCAGTACTGGACTAGTCACGACTGAAAGGTATAAACTATAGTTAGACTATATATTCTCAAATAGTGGCCTTTATTTATTTACCTCAACTGCAGAGTAACAGGCTTATATTAGAGACAGGCCACTATTCCTAATTTCCCCTCTGGTAGAGTGATATTTGATGATATTTGTCTCTTTTATGATCTGCTCCTTTTTAGTTTGCTGTTGTCACACTCACCACTCTGCTGCTGCTGAAACACTGTTTTCATTTCCCATTTATTTCCAGTCACTTGCACTCATTTTTGTGATCACTGTTAAGCTACCGTCAGTGAAACACAACACTTCCTACACACGTTTCACACTAAAAGCCTTCCAGCAGCTCAACGGGCATACTTCCTCTCTTTAACAGTAGGCTTTTAATGTGAAACATCTGCCTGCAGGAATACTTGAGTTTAATTAGCAGTATCTCAACAGCAATCCATAAAAATGTAAAAGTACAGGTGGTTGGCAATAATTAGTGAACATGACTCTGTTGTTATACTGATGGAACTGATGCTGTGGAACTGAACATTGTGCAGAATTTATGTGAGCCATTATAGTACAGGTAATTACAGCTATTATTTGAGAGAGCTATTTCAATTACCAGGCTTTTGTTTGAGAATCGACAGGCATGCAGTGTGCATTTCAAGCAGAATGTGATATGCAATTACAGTGCATCGTGTGTTTGACAAACAAGATCTTTTTAGTGTGCAACATTTGGAATATTCTTATTTTAGATATTTTTTTGTTATGATGGGAGATAACAGACATTTTGGTCAAATGGAGTATAACCAAAGAGTGATCAACTGTCGCTCAGTGTGTTGGGCTGCTTGCTGCTGGTTACCTTGCAGTCTCCAAAACTCATTGTGTTCAATCACCACAAATAAACATCGGTCTGTGTGGTATAAGATTATCTAACAGTGGTACAGTAGATGGCAGTTAAACAGTGCTGCTGAGTGCTGCATGTCTTACCTGCAGTATGTATCTCCCGCTCTGATGACCACAGCTGCAATCGCCTCTTTGCATTTGACACATTTCTTGGAAACACTAATACATGGAGAAACAAAAGACATGTTAAATCCCCATGTGCATGGCTTAATATTTTATGACACATTTATGTGCTGTCACTTATACTGATAAAAATGTCTAAATATACTGTGGAGGTTACGTGTGTACTAGAATGCCACAGTTCCTACACTACAACAGTAATGGAGAGGGTCTAAAGTTAACATTCCATCTTTTTCTAGAACATATGAACACAGATGACATATTAAACTAAATAAACGTGATTATATTTCACACTGCTGATAACATACGACTCACAGATCCACCGTTTTCACTCTTTTTATCTGTCTCAAGCTAGGGCGTTTCAGGTAACTGTTACTACTGTACAGTGTACACTGTTCTTTATACACTTACTATATAGCTAGCTAAACAGCATGATTACATTAAAGCAAATAAAACTAATAATACAAGCAGAATATTCAGTGTATCAAATTAAAATGATCATCAAGGTCATCAGTCATTGTTCTTTAGGTAAAATAATGATATGTGGCCACACTGCAGGCAGCACAGAGAGACAGGGAGGGAGAGACATGCTGGAAGCAGTGGACAGACAGGGACATGCTCTGGAGATACAGATGATCAGGTGAGAAAGTGGAATGTGAACTATAATGCAGTTTAGTAGAGCACATAGACAGTAAGTAAGAATCCAGCTAAATAGGTAGCTTAGTAAGGCACTACAGGTAAATGCATCTTGTGTGTGAATGATTGTGGTTACATGGAGAGCAATACTCCAATCTTAATTAGATTAAGACACAGGTAGAGAAGTTTGGAAGAAGTTGCTTGTTTTAGCTTGTAAAACAGTAAACAACTGACCAAAACAAAATGAAGTGGAAGGGCAGCCACATTCTCAGAGAAATCAGACTATTCCTTTAAATGTGAATTCAAATGATCAATTTAGTCCTCAAAACTATGTTCTAAATGTGCGAATTTTCATATATACATTTCATATATAAACCCACCACCACCACCACCACCACCACCAATGTCTATTCCATTCCAAGTGTTTAGATGATTACATGAGATGAGCAAACTGGAAGTGACTTATAGCGGTTAATTTCAAAGATGCAACTTGACAGTACATTTACAACATAGCTAATAACTAAACCCGTGATGAGAGGCACACTGATGTGATGACCTACCTGGGCACCTCCGTGCGCTCCAGCTGATCATGGTAGTCTTCGTCCACCTGGCACATTGGGACGATGCCTAACAGGCTACGACAGCTGTCTACAACTCAATCTAATCGCTGGTTATAGTTGACCAGAAAACACGTCTGAAAAACAGCTCCCAGCAAGACTTCTTTCTAACTTTTAACTTAAAGAACAATCTGAGGTTCTTATTAAGATAAACTTGATACATACAGCTCGCGTTTCTCTTAAATATCACCCACTGCTGTATGTCACGCTATAATGCCGATAAATATTTACTTTACTAACTTTATTTCAGTATGAAACCTGGCCAAGACGGTATCATGTGTGTAAGTCGTGACTCTTTTTGATGACGTAGAGAATCGTCTTCTTGATGTTTAATGGCGGTTGGCAAACAACAGAAAGGTGCTTTACCGCCCCCAACTGGTTCGGAGTGTCGGTCGGGATTAAAAATCCAAGCCTGGAATATTAAAATAAGAAGTACTATATAACAATGATAACATAATAAAATAATAATAATTACAAAGATGATTATGTAATAATAATAATCATATCCTGTCATTCAATTAAATTATATGAAATAAAAGATAACATTTATCTCCTGAACCTTTGCAAAATATCTCTTAAATCATAATTAAAATGAATCTCTCTATGGCTCAGAAGTCACTTCTCTCCGCATAATATCTAAGACAGTGAATCAGTGCATTTTATTTGAGACTAGATACCATCATTTCCCCTCTTCTTT
This sequence comes from Macquaria ambigua, assembly GCA_008360985.2. Taxonomy (NCBI): domain Eukaryota; kingdom Metazoa; phylum Chordata; class Actinopteri; order Centrarchiformes; family Percichthyidae; genus Macquaria; species Macquaria ambigua. Next base: position 113,255 of record VMKM01001117.1, on the reverse strand, counting down.
GTTATCACTCCTACTCTTCTTTGATTCGATAAAACCATCATCCTCTTCATCCCCACTGCTTTTACCATCTTTCCTTCCATGCATGCTGATTCTTCATTTCCGTCTTTCTGACTTTCTTTCTTCAAAAGGAGTGATGGTGTATCTATGTTAATACAATCAAATGCTTATATACACATTCATGTAGACATGAAAACTGACACTTCACCCCAGCCCTGCTGGATTTTATACTCATACTCATGTATGAGTCCTACCAGTCTCTGGATCTTTGGATCATCTATATTTTAAGGATTGCTCAGAAATGTTTGATTAAGACAAGCTTCACAGGCAAGGTTTTAGTAGCCTATCAATTCCTTGAAGCTTTTGCGAAACCTAGGTAAGATTTAGAAAGCAGAAAAAAATATTAATGCCTCACTGTGGAGTGATCCAAAGTCTGATGTCAGTGATGTCATAGTAATGTCATCAAGGTTATCTTGGCTCCACTTGGAAACAACAAATTTAAGCCTGTGTTACAAGCCGGGGCGTAGAGTTTTACAGATGTGAGCATTTACCATGTAGGGAAGGTCTGTCCAAATATGTTATTAGGTTGGCTGCATTATGGGAAATGTAACACCCACACTAGGACTAAAAGCCAGGCTACCTTGGCTTCTGCTGCATTGATTCTTCTTCTTTTTTTTTAACCTGTGTTTTGCAAGTCCCTTGACTTTAGGCCTCAATAGGCCTACTAAATTACTGAAATACCACTTTAAAAGAGAAAAATGAACTTAGGCATGTTATCATACACAAAAAAGAGAAACAAAGAAAGCCAACTACAGGGGTAATAATAACAACTGTAATAATTATTATATAGTTGTATATGTACAAAAGTTCATTTAAATGTTCGTGCTTATGAATTATTTATTTCTCCCTCTGGTATTATTATATGAATAACAATTCATATGAATAACACACATTTGTTCCGATTGGTTTTTGCGATACATTTCTGAGTAAATTCGTAGGCTACTGTCAATATGGTATCAATTTCCTTGACAAGACGTTTTAAATTAATCGAGATAACGCAAGGTTCATTTTTATTCAGGACTTCACGGCCCTGTCCGCTCACTCTACACCTCCGACGGTGGCTTCTGGGATTGAAGTTCTACAGAAATGTGGAATGCTGTAAATAAATCAACAGTAGGACTTCAAGCTCCATAAAGCAAAGCGCGCGGAGGACTTTTGTTGTAGACTCTCGTGCTGTTCGTTTCTCCAAAAGCGCTAATCTGACAACCAAGAGGATCTAGCATTAGATGTCCTCCATGACTTTATAGATTCATGTTTTTATCCAGGTCACCCTCGTAGCACCGCGCTGACCCTCACCAACGAGCACTGCTCCCAATGTTTACTTCTCCGGCATGTCTCCGCCAGCCAGAGGAAAGGAATGCTTTGGTTTGTTGTAGATTATTTTATTAAGTAGCTAAAGAAAAGCCACCATGTTTGTACGGCATATATTCAACTTGCTGTGCGGATAATGCACTAGCTAACAGCAGTGGGAACAGTTGGACAGCTTCCTCTCTCGGGCAGCGAGCTGTTGTCGACAATTGCAGATCCTCTCCGGCTCCATGATGGCGATGTTTCGGAGCTTTGTCTCGGCGAGCACTCAGCTCCGCCAGCAGCAGCAGCAGCAGCAGCAGCAGCAGCCCAACAGCGGCTCAGGCTCGCTGGCAGCCCCGGCGGAAGGCATCGAGAGCCAGTTCTCTTGTCCCATCTGCCTGGAGGTCTACCACAAACCCGTCAGCATCGCTAGCTGTGCTCACACGTAAAGTAGCTACTTCTTGTCTGGATGTGTGTTATTGTGTGTGGACACAGACCGTTACAGTGACATATCGCCTTTTCACTGTCCAGCTGCTTTGTTTGATAGAAGCAGAATATAAATATGTGTGTAACAGCTAACCCTGACCTGGCAGAGTTCATTTGGCTTCTACTGTTTGTTTTTTCATGCACTCAGCAACATCTGCCTCACCAGGCACTGATGTTGTCATACACCTCAGACTGATGAGGCAAGTCAAGTTTCATAAACTCCACGAGACTCTTGTTTGGGGTTTGGCATAAACCTTCTAATAATGAAGTTGGTTTTGTACCACGAATCAGAAACACTTAATTGATCACTGGGTTTCACGTTACAGTTGCCCCCATTCTAGAACATAAATATACATAAGCATAGAGAAATTATAATGAATAGACAATAAAAATAGAAGTGTATATAAAAATATGTGCAATCTACTACCTATATAAACAACTATATATATATATATATATATGTATATATATATAAACAACTATATATATATATATATATATATATAGAAAGGAAAGTAGAAATTAAATTAATGGTTTGCCAAACTGTTTTTGAACGATAAATGTGTCCAAGTTTAAATGAGATGCATCAATATTTTAGTATCTTTCAAACAAATTAATTGGTTTACAATACAGCCCGGAATATTGTTAGATGACATTGTTATCATTGTATATGTTGGCTGTTATGTAACTCAAATTTACAGAACAGAAATAGTGTAAATTTGCACTGACAAGTAGATTTTTACTCTGTGTAATGTCTCGTTAGATACATAACTTATTCATGTTATGTGTTTATGTAAAACATGAATATTGGCTAATATATTGTTATCAAATTTTTTGAAACTTTCAATGATCAATATCGACCTCAAAAATCCCGTATTGGTCAGGCTACACATTTCCTCAGATGGTTTTAGCTTGTAGATGTCTTAGACATTCATTGTTCTTCATTCCTTTGGACATTATCTTTCAGCACTGTTTCTCCACAGGTGCACCAATCACTGCAGCTTTTATAATTCTGTGTGATAAGACTGTGTCAGTGTGCCACAGGGGAAACACAGCGCTGGTCAGTCTCACTATGTCACAGGTCAAAGTTCAGCTAGGTTTGTAACATTCTGTGCCTAGTTAATTGAGAGGGCTGGAAAAGAAAGGTCAGTCCTTTATTATGCTTTGATTGTTCAGAAAACACAGTATTTGTAATAGTAAGACACAAATGCACATATGTAAGTGCACTTCAGGAGTTAAGTTGCCACCCACCTCTGCAGAGACTCAGGCTTGATTCCCAGTAGTGGTGCCTTAGGCTTGGTAGTGTGAACACCTTTGGGAAGCTCCTCACTGATAGGTGACATCATGTGACACCTAGATAGCACCTGTCTGTCTGCAACCCTCCACAGGCCTCCCCAGCTGACTGCAGTGCACAGGGAGAAAACAAGGCCAAAATCCTGCAAAATAAAACAAGCTGTCAGTCATTAGATTAAAAATTAATTTTGTCCTGCTGCATGTTGTAAGAAAAATAAGAGTTTTGATGACATCAGGCTACAATACCAAAAACAGAACACTGGAAGCTTGTACCTTTGCTTTGAGCTGTGTTTGAGAGCTCCACTTTGTATATTTTCTTGTTTCCTAATAAGGATTTCTATCAGAATGAAGGGTTGCTGGGGGGGAAACAGGCATCTTTAAACTAAGGTGATGTTAGACCATTTGCAGTCAAGTTAATGGTGACTTGTGAAATGTGTAACTGATAAGATATTGTCACATTATCAGCTCTTACCATCACAGGCTTCTTACTTCATATCTAGTTAGAGAGGGGTTAGCCAGAGAGGTGTATTTCTAATCTTTCTCAGTCTGGAGCTGAAAAGAACAACAAAGACGAGCAGACCAGACCTCAGGTAGCCTCAGTTCTATTTCTAGTTAAAGGAAAAATGCAGCTATTTTTACTCTTCTGCAGCTGATGAGGCTGGATGAAACTTGGGGAAACACTGACACTAATGCTTGCTTTTCACTGGCCCATACATACATACACAACTGTACAAGGAAACAGTAGGCCATTGACAGACTCATCTCTCTACTGTGAGTTAAATATATGTGACTCTCAGTGTCTCCACTTAAAGCTTTAATCTGCCATATACTTGTTGAATGAATGTATCTGCCTGGAACAGACCCTTTTCATTCAGTTTCAGTCAGCCCAGCGTTCCTTACAGAGAGACATTTAGTCACTTCACCATTTTGAAGCCAATTTGGATAAATTGAGCAGCAGTAGTGCAGCGCTGTTTCTGATTTCTACAATGAAGAATCCTGAATATGGTAGAATTCTAATTTCTTCTTCATAGAACCCACCGCTCAGGCTCATGGGTACTGTGGTATTTAACAGACAACGTATCACAACAAAGTGATATGGCAGGCACAAAGTTGATACCTTTTATAACATAACCCTATCCTATCCTTATCTTTAAGTGCCAAAATGCTAGTGCCATCAAACTATTAATCAACTGCATGAAAAGCAATGATAATTTTGATAATTGATTCATTGTTAAATGCAAAAAACACCCCAAACATTTGTTGCTAACAGCTTCTCAAATGTGAGGATTTTCAGCTTTTTTTCTTTTGTTTAATTTAGTTGTAAATGGTTTGTCTTGGGATTGTTTTGTTTGTTGGTCAGACTGGAAAAACAATTTGAAGACATCAGTTTAGGCTCTGGTACCTTTGGGATGGAAATGTGTCATTACTTTTGACATTCCATAAACTGACTTGTTTGTGTGGAATAATAATCGATAGATGAATTTATAATAGAAATAATTGTTAGTTTCTTATTAAATTCTCCAGGAGTGTGGAACAACAACTTTATTATGCAGATGCAAATTTCCAGCAGTGTAACATAGAGATGAAGCCCGCAGTCCACTTCTACCCTGTGCTGAGAGAACACAATGACTAAGCTCTCTTTGAGGTTCTGTTAGCACATACTTTTGTTGAGCATAAGTGTAACTGTGGGACAGAGGTGGCCTAAAGGTTAGAGAGGGGCTCCCTGGACCAGCAGGATAAATGTGGGACAGGAAAGACAGGGAGCAGAGCTTGCCCCTCCTTCATTACCATCACTGCAGTTCCCTTGAGCAAGAACGTAACCTTTACTTCTGTTTGCTGTTACAGGTTCTGTGGAGAGTGTCTGCAGCCATGTCTTCAGGTGACCTCACCCCTCTGCCCTCTCTGTCGTGTGCCCTTTGACCCCAAGAAAGTGGAGCGCTCCTCCAGTGTGGAGAAGCAGCTGGCCTCATACAAAGCACCCTGCAGGGGCTGTAGGAAGAAGGTAGATATTGACCATTGTTAGTGTCTAGTATAACTGATATACTCTAATTATTACTCTCATTTATTATTTATTTATTTTACATCTACTGTGAAAAATGTTATGTGCCCTGAGGTGCAAGAAAACAAATTAACAACAAAAGCACTTAAATATAATACATTATATAAAATAAACTTATAATAATAACTAATAGTAACATAACATTTCAAAAACAAATTCACAAAAGGAAAGACACTGTAAGGTTGAATACGTTTGATCAGTTGTAATTTATAAAACCATAAATTACAACTGATCAAACGTATTCAACCTTACAGTGTCTTTCCTTTGTGTCTATTGAGCTTGCAGGTTAGCCAGATATTTAAAATCATGATTGTAATGTAAACTGTTGGAGATATGGATTTATGGACAGAACAGCTGGTCAGTCTCAGTCAGTTAGATCCTCTATGAAGATGGCAGCAAGCAACGCTAATTAAGCTGTTGTGACTAAATGAACTCACACCTTGCGAGTGGAGCTGTATAGTTGTTATCAATATACAATCATAACTGTGTGCGTGTGTGTGTGTGTGTGTTCTTAGGTGGCTCTGGTAAAGATGAGGTCCCACATTGCTTCCTGCTCTAAAGTGCAGGAGCAGATAGCCAACTGTCCCAAGTTTGTCCCTGTGGTACCCACCTCCCAGCCTATACCAAGGTAGACACACTCTGACCTTGTCCATGCTTAGCTGACTGAATCTTAAAAATGCAGTTTACATGCAAAAACAATGTATGTTCACAATAGCATTTTCAGATTATTTTCTTAAAATCTCTAGCCATGCTGAAATGCCTAAACAATCGAGAACAGCCAAAATCACAAAATTGCAGTCAACAAGTACAGCTCCCATGATTCCCAGCCATAGGGGTGCTATCAAAGCCTCCCTGGAGCTCTAAGTTGTTGTATTTAAATAAAATGAGCATTGTTTGTTCTTGTTTAAAATAACAAGGTGCTCACATTTGAATGCTCAGTGCAGGAGTAGATGCTCATTTATCTTATATGGACAGAAAATTCCAGTGTCATGTTTCAGTTTAAAGAAACCCTCTATGGGAAAATACTGAAGCGGGGCTGTCTCTCTATAACTCTATGAGCTGCCTATAGCTAGAACAGACTGTATACATTCCATTCCATATACATTCTGACTCCCCTTAGTAGAGGCACCTACTAGTCAAAATGAAATAAACTCATATACACATCATAAAATATGTGATAAATTGTACATGTACACAAAGTGTACATTGTGAGTCATTAGAGGCCAGCACCTATAAAATGCCAAGACCAGTTAAAAGGATTAAATTAGCTGCTATAAGCTTGTGGTAATTCATATATTCTGTTTGTGTATTTGTGTCCTCCCATATGTAGCAATATTCCAAACCGGTCTACATTTGTGTGTCCATTCTGTGGGGCCAGAAACTTGGACCAGCAGGAACTGGTGAAACACTGTATGGACAACCACCGTAATGACCCTAATAAAGTGGTAAGAGACTACTCTGTATACACTAGATTTTATTATGTAGACTAACTCAGGTGATCCTCTTCCCGTCTGTCCGAGAAGCAGTACTTTGTACTGCATAAACATTCAAAAAACCCAGGAACCATCTGAGGTTCTCAGGAACGTTTTTTTTGGACAGTTGACAGTGAAGAGGCAGACAGGAAACAGTAGGAGAGAGAGGGGGTATGACATGCAACAAAGATTCTCAGCTGGAATCGAACAGGCGACATAGCGGTTGGGATGAGCTGTAACCATATGGCTACCAAGGTGCTCCGGTTCTCAGGAACTTTAACAATGTAATCTAATCTTATTGACATTTAAACAAGTTATGTAGCCGACTTCCCAGATCATTTGAAAAAAGGTGAAGAGGTTTAAGGTGCTGACCACACGATCGCAAAAGCCCTGTTTTGAGTCCGGCCAAGGACCTTTGTTGCATGTCATGCCCCCCTCTCTCTCCCCTCTTTTCCTGACTGCTTTCTACTGTCTGCTCTCTAACAAAAGCATACATGACCTAAAATGTACTTTAAAAGGTGACGAGAAAAAAGAGGGAGAGTGGAAAAATCAGTTCAGTTCCTGCTCTTGTCACTGTCTGGTTTGAAATGGGCTATTACAATGTAATTCACTCTTACCATTGTTTAGTGTGTTGACTGATAACTATGACTGTGTGAAAGAAAGTGCATTTGAACTAAACCAGCAGCATACTTTATAGATAATACTTGTACTTTGAAGACCCAGATTTGCATGGATCCACGAGGAGCAGGACCAAATGAGCTGTGTGTTTGCATTTCCAGGTGTGTCCGGTGTGTTCAGCCATGCCGTGGGGAGACCCCAGCTATAAGAGCTCCAACTTTCTCCAGCATCTCCTCCACAGACACAAGTTCTCTTATGACACCTTTGTTGTAAGTCCAGTGCTGTCATGATTTTTGTCTTTTTAAACATTATTTGTCACTTCTACTGAAAGGTAATCACAGTTTAACAATGCTAAAAGAAAACATATTCTCTCACTTCTTCTTGAGTGGTATCTCTCCAGTCGGATACTTTTGGTTTTATTTATCCAGGTTTGGAGATATCTGTCTTTGAGATTTCTGCCTTTACCCAATACAATGAAGGTGCATAGAATTTATTTTGTGCTGCTCACAGTACTGAAATATTATATTTTAGAACATTCAGCAGCAACATCTCTTTCCAGAATCGGCGTGGGCATTACTGTAAATAATTCACAGAACACACTGTGTGTTTTCATAAGAACTATTTCCTCTGTAGATAGTAGTTCCAATGAAAGCCAATGCTGGATTAGCAACTGGGAGAAGGTAGGTGGTCCTGTTTTATCACCTGATCCTGTTGCCATGTTTTGAAGAAGGGCCCAGTGTAAAAGTTACATTTAAAGACCTTCATTATTCCAGTTTTGGGCTTATATGTTGCATATTCCTAAATAAATATGTTTAATGAAATCATCCCACAGGGGCCAGGTAGTATTCCAGCATAAAAAATATGCACAGAGAAGGTGGTTAATAGGAGCTCATTTTTGCTCAGGTGCCCTCTATCAGGTTTATCTGGCCATAATGACAGTTGTTTCCAGCATGTTCTACATATGTTATCTTGTATCACACATTCTTTTTGGTTGAAGATTCCCTGATTTCTGTGAAAGCTGATGGTTGATGTTTACTATCAGAGTTGATATGTTTGTTGGCTAGCTTGCCAAAGTACTTCACCAGCTAACGTTATCCATGATAGATGATACTAACTTATGTATGATGACAACGGTACAAAGCAAAAGTGTATAACTAATGATTGCTTTGTACTAGCCAAGGGTGATGCAAGGCAGGGGCGGCCAACTGGCTAACTGTAACCTAAGCTAAGCTGAGGTTTGCCTGCTAGCTGTAATTTAGCTACGTGGCATGGATCTGGTGTTGGTTGCTTTGTAACATTAGCTGATAAAGTAATTTGCAAACGGCAAGCTAGTTAGTATCATGGAGCCAATGGTCCAAATAAAATATAGAAACATTACAGATAGTATCACACTATCGCATTCTGTTTCTACCCCGGTGTCTCCTACCAGTTGGACGTGCCTGGAAAACCTCCTCATGGAGGTGCCCAGGAGGATCCTGATCAGATGTCCGAACCACCTCAACTGGCTCCTTTCAATGCGAAAGAGCGGCAGCTCTACTCTGAGCTCCCTCCAGATGTCTGAGCTCCTTACCCTTTCTCTAAGAGTGAGCACAGCCGTCCTAATTTCAACCACTTGAAACCACTTGCGATCTCATTCTTTCGGTCACTACCCAAAGCTCATGACCATAGTTGACGGTAAATCAAAAGCTTTGCCTTCCGGCTTAGCTCTCTCTTCAACGGTCCGGTACAGTGCCTGCATTACAGCTGACACCACACCAATCCACCTGTCGATCTCATGCTCCATTTTACCCTCACTTCTGAACAAGACCCAGAGATAAGAGGAGGGAGCAATCCACCGTTTTCCGGCAGAGGACCATGGCCTTAGACTTGGAGGTGCTAACTCTCATCCCAACAGCTTCACTCTTGATTGAAAACCACCCCAGTGCATGCTGGAGGTCACGGTCTGATGAAGCCAACAGAACTACATCATCTGCAAAAAGCAGAGAAGGTCCCCAAACCGGACACTCTTCTCTGGAGATCCTATCCATAAAAATCACAAACAGAACTGGTGGCGAGGGACACCACTGGTGGAGCCTAACACCCACTGAAAATGTGTTTGACTTTTTGCAGAGAATACGGACACAGCTCTCACTCTGCAGTACCCCCCACTGGGCTCCCAGGGGAACACGGTCATAAGTCCACAAAACACATGTAGACTGGATGGGCAAACTCCCATGACAGGGGGTGTCATGGGAGGCAAACTGGATATCATTTTAATGGACGAGAGCAGGACAGCAACGGTAATGGTAGACAGCATTGCTGTCCAAAGTTAAAATATTTTAACTTTTTGCCTCCACAATGGAATTTACAACCGGATGTTACATAGCTCCCTCACACAAGGAGAAAACATGGGTGATCTGGACAATGAGAAACTAAAAACGTCTCTATCTCAGACAAACATAAACAAGGGATACACCAAGTGCAGTTTTCCTTTCACTATCCATGTTGTAAATGAATGAATGACCTTACATTTTGGAGGGAATTTAACATTAGTTTTAAGTTTGCAATAGAATATTAAGAGAAAGCTGCATTTCATAGCTACATGCATTACTAGAATAATTACATAAGATAATATACAGTACATGAAGTAATTGTATTTAATATTATATTTCAATCCTTGTAAGCATTATGACATCACCATAGCAACATATCGTCATGTGTGTTTAGTTTTGCCATTACTGCCATTCCGTTGGACTGTTTGTTTGTTTTTCCTGTGCCGTCCAGAAGGTGTTTTCTGTCTGCCTGATTCCATGTGAATGCAGCATTAGATTCTACGTCCCCAGCCTCCCTCAGGATGCATGAGAAATTCTTCTGCAGATGGGAGTTAAAGACCTCGCAGACAGGGCCCTCGGCTAGACGTTCCCAGGTCACGCTCACTACATGTTTGGGTTTACCGGGTCTGTCCGGAAGCCTCCCCCACCGTCTGATCCAACTCGCCACCAGGTGCCGATCAGTTGACAGCTCTGCTTCTCTCTTCACCTGAGTGTCCAAGATATACAACCGCAGATCTGATGATTTGACCACAAAGTCGATCATCGATCTTTGGTCTTAGGTGTTCTGGTACACCTACGACACATATGAATCGCCCTATACTCGAACATGGTGCTTGTCATGGCCAATCCATGACTAGCACAGAAGTCCAGTAACAAAGCACTACTTGGGTTTAGATAGGGCAGGCCATTCCTCCCAATCACCCTCCCTCAGGTTTCTCCATTGTTTCCCTCCCACAGCAGTCCCTAAGCGGTATCCTTTCCAGGACCCCATCCAGAGACTCCAAGAAGGCTGGATACTTAGAACTGCTGTTGTGCATAGGCACAAACAACAGTCAGAGCCTTCCTCTCAGCAACCTGTGGTCGCGTAGAGGTGACCCTCTTGTCACTGGGGAGAACTCCAACATAGCGGCGCACAGCCGGGGCCTTGTGAGTATTCCCACACCCGCCCAACACTTCTCACCCTGGGCAACTCCGGAAAAGGAGAGAGTTCAGCCCATTTCCAGGGTTTTGGGTCCAGACCCAGTGTTATGCGTAGAGGTGAGCCCAACTATATCTAGTTCATACCGCTCCACCTCCCACACTAGCTCTGGTTACTTCCCTGCCAGAGAGTTGACATTCCACATCCTTAGTACTAGTCTGCGACACCAGGGGTCAGCACACCTAGGTCCCTGCCTTTGCCCACCGCCCGGCTGGCAATGCACCCGACCTGAATGATTATCCCTGTGGGTGGTTGGCCAACAGGGCTGCAGTTCTTTCGGGCTGTGCCGCCAGACACTCCCCAGCGAGCTTCCCTCCCATGTCTGGCTCCACAAGGGGGCCCCGGCACCAGGGCAAGATGCTACAGCTCCTTCTTGGCCGATTCATGGGTCCTTCCCCTGGGACCAGTTTGCCTAGAGAGACCCTACCAGGAGCTATTGCTCACAACAACACAGCTCCCAGGATCACAGGGACACACAAACCCCTCCACCATGATAAGGTAGCCTTTCTTGGAGGGGGCTTATTGTACTCACAATGTCTAATTCCCATGAGCACCTGCTTGTATTAGTAGATTTCTGCCAGTTGACAGTTTCGCTATAACATGAAACTCAGTAACTTTTTATGAACGGACGCGGATTTACTTAATACTCTAGTCTTCTGAAAGACCAATTTCAACCTTGTCTATATAGTCAGGGACCGAGTTAATATAACTGCGTATTTGCAAATATCAGAAAATTTGTTTTTGATCTAGTCCATAATCTGTTGTCAACTGAGAGAATGATTTCATTACTGTTCCATCATACAGATCTTTGATGTGAGTCAACCCACTTCCCACCAGACCCTAAATCCAGAGTCTGTGCAGATTGGGGGAAGTAAGGATTGTTTACCACAGGTGCAAGAAGGGAAAAGGATCCCATTATCCCACAGTGTTTACGTATCCCGTGATGAACAACATGGATGAGTTTAAGATCCTCAATGATATGCTCAAAGAAACTTGGGATTTTGACCAAAACAAAATCAGGGGAGTGTATCTGTAGAGTTATTTTGAGTGTAAGGTTTGGATCTGGGTTTCACGGACTATAGTAAAAAATGCTCACATGGTCCATGGTCTTTTGTACATAGAGTCACATAAAATTACATTTATTTTGCACACATACATTTCCTATGGATCAGCCTCCTTAAATAATGGATGGTCTATAAAAGTGTTTTTATTAGATTAGGGTTGCATTGTGTGGTTTGCAGTGACCAGCTTTTTTTTGCGTTTTGCCAGGACTACAGCATTGATGAAGAGGCAGCACTGCAGGCAGCTCTGGCACTGTCACTGGCTGAAAACTGACAACAGTCACACCACCACCATCCTCTTACCGTTAGCAACAACTCCACCATTACTGCACTGCTGCTGTACCTCCATGGCTCAGAAGTTTTCATCCAACCAACAGGCACACCTGACCCAGCCAGGTTCACACAGTGACATCACAGAGATCCACATCACAGACAAGTACAGCCAGCTTCGGATTTGGTGATAACCTCACTTTTCACGCCAAGGATGTTTTTCCTGGTGTAGTAGTACAGCAAGTTTGCTACACTACAAAACAAAAGCGGTTTGGATGTATCTTCACTGCTTCATTTGGATTTGGTGGTTTGAAGACAAAACATCCTGTGGCTTTGGAATGGATCCAGTGACCATATCAAGATAAGCTACGTTAAGTTTGAGTTGTTTAAGGTTTGTACCAACCCAATCAAAACCCATCACACATTGACTTTAAAAATCCCAACCTACAGCTTGGGAACAGTCTACCCACTCTCAGTTTCAGTTCACCTGACGGTGGTCTGTGACCACTAGTCACTTGCTAGGAAGTCCTGATTGCTGGAACTCACTGTGAGAAACTGCATTGATGGTCAGTCTGAGAAATAGTGAGCTCCAGTTCCTTCTACAGAGTGGTTTGCAGTGATCAAGTTTGAACAGGCAAATTCACTTTTTTGAGTTAACATACAGTAGCTAGTCCACAAGAGCTAATTAGGACGCATTTCGCAAAGGTAAACAGGTAAAGGTAAAATTAATTAAATTATAAAACACAATGAAACAATAGCTCCTCTGTTCATCTCCACAAATGGATGCAACTGAGTTGGTATGTGGTATTTTGCACTTACCAGACTAAACAAAATCATATTAGTTAGAAAAGCAGCAGGCAGGCTTGTTGACCATATACAACAGGAGAGTTTATCCTTTTGCTCAGCTCTGGCAATGAAAAGGCTTTCAGGTGACTTGTTGACTGGGCTGCTCATAGTGTGGTTGCATGGTGACACCTACAATGGTACTGTCCAAGATGTCTTCTAATGGTCATGGTGAATAGGTTAGAACTAAGGATCCTCCCTAGATGGCGCCAGAACATCATGCATGGAGAGGCTAAAATGCCATGAATTCTCATGTAACAAAATGAGGCTGTATGCTCTCTCCATTATCTGGCCTTATAGTTTCACTCTGGTAACCTGGTGGAAACCCCCAAAAACGTTTGTTCTGGTCCACACTGCCACGCTGGGTGTGTCAATCCTCATGTGGGTGTGTTATGAACATTCTGCCTGCACGGTTCAAGTTTGACAATGCACTTGTGACAGACAACTCAGACATTCTTCATTATTTAGAGAGACTCTGGACAGGACGCACAGACTGACAGTTGTCCCTGTAATATTATATTAAAAAACAAATCTTAAATTCAGTGTTGAGTAGCTACAACATGTTACTATATGATAAATGTGGATAATGACATGAGATATAAATATGATACTGACAGATCATCTTTTAAAATATAACAGCTATGTTAATCTAGTAAGCTCACTGTTAGGTTACTAACAGTTAAACCCTACCATATACTGTAAGTATGAATAGGAATATATTATACAGGGCTTGAAATTCCTATGAGCTAGAGATTTTATATTTTTAATGATTTTATCTTGTTTTATTGTATTGTTATTTTCTATACACACAAAAGTGGAATTTGGTAAATAAACCACTTAAGAAACAAAACACATTTTTTAAGATAAGATTTTTAAAATGGACTGAAATGATTCTCCTCAGATTTCTGTCAGCAGCTGGAGGTAAATATTAGTTTGTCTGGAGGCCGATGGATTCAGGAGTGAACATAAATGTTACAGATAAACTAGCTCAGTATTTTTAATAAGCTCCACCAGTCCCGTTACTGCCAGCTTTGCACATACTACTGTACCACACCACTGTGGAACTAAAGGCCTCTGTCTCTTCCACTCTGTCTCTCAGCTGTCTTTCTCACTTGCTCGCTCCCTTCCTCTCCAAAATAACCTATATTTTATGTTTGCTACTGCATAAAAGATAACCATCTAAAGATCAAGTCAATTACAAAAAGCATCTGCATAATATTTCCATAACCATTTAGGACAGCCACATGCTGGAGTGTAAATTTCATCTTCTCTCCATGTCCATGAGGGTGTGTGCCAACAAACATACACATCTGTGTATGCAGACATCCATAGTATAAATAGAACCTATCTGGCCCTTTAGCCTGCCCTAGCCTCTCACTAGCGCTGTCTATAACTCTAACATACACACTCCTTGGCTCATTATCATCACATTTCTTTGCCTGAAGGCTCACTCACAAACTGTAGACATGAAAGCTTAACCCTCCTATTATCCTTGGGGTCAATTTGACCCCATTCAATGTTTAACGTCTTTAAATAAATGACATCATTTTCTTGGGTTCAAATTTAATGACTTTTCCTAATTTAATGGGGACAACTGAGTAAACATAAAATTAACATGATATGTTTTCAATATCCTGTACACATTTTGTACGCATCGGTGTTCCTTGGGGTCAATTTGACCCCAGGCTGTTTTAGCTGTATAAAACATAAAAGTAATATGAATATTTTACAAACATTTGTTTAGGTTGTTTTGGCTGATATTAAGGTCACTATCACATGCAATTTTATAATGTTCAAAAAACTTCCCTCTGCTTTAGGGCCCTAACCTAACATAACCATACCTGTAGTAGTGCGAGAACCCCTGATAGTTCCCATAACATGGGTTGGGGCAAACATGTAAAAGCTTGCACAGCAGCCTTCTAAACCATGTCTCTTGGTGCTCTGTCTTTATGCTCTTTCTCAATTGAAAATTACCTCTAAGCCAAGGTTTTCTGTCAGGTTTTGTCACAGCTCTTTGACAGTGAAAGTGACATAGAGGAGAATGTGTCTGAGACTGAGGATAATGTTGAGGAGGGCCCTGATTATGAGGCATCCTCTTCTGATGAGAATGACACCCTTGGGGTTAATCCTCCTGTTGCCAGCAGATTCTGTTTTCTCTTAGCTTAGAGTGGACATGTTACCTTCCAAAAATGTAAAGTTAGAGTCCATTCAGTGGGTCCAGTGATTACCTTTTCTTTACAATCCAGGTCCCCATGTGACTGTGGATGAATGTCTGGTTGCATTTCATGGGTGCTGTCCCTTCAGACAATAGATACGGTATCACAATATGGGCAGCATGTCATGCACAGTCCAGCTATGCCTGTAATATGCAGGTGTACGATGGGAAATCCCCTGTGGAACTTGGGTACTTAGAAACAATGTAAAGCCGTTAAAACACCAATTAGATCTTTCTTTCCAATTTTAGGTCAATCAGTGAGATTTTATGCTGATTTGCACATTTTTCCATAGTCACGTAAAAGGTATTCTGCATGTGTAAGGGTGTGGGTGGGGTGGAGGGGTGTTATGTCTTATTGAAAGGGGTATTTAGGTAGTCAACAAAGTGACATAAAGTACCTGACACAGAAACTTGGATAACAATTTTAATTACCATCATTTTCTGGAGGTTTAAATTGCTGGGGTCAAATTGACCCCAAGGATAAAAGATGTTAGAAAATTTGAGGATAACAGGAGGCTTAAAATCAGTGTAGAGTGTTGTGGAAGCTTCACCTTGGCACAGGTGGGACAGGTCAGGCACTGGGAAATCATGGTCAGTCTTGATGTCAGATGCTAATAGAAGGTTGTCAGACTTGGCAATATAAAATTTACTCCAAAGGGAACAGCATTGTCTGAAAAATCAGGTTTTCTGTACTAATCCATTACTGTTGTGAAAGATTGAATTCAACATTCAGTGCACTTCAGTCTCTTTGTCAGTGAACTGCAGCAGTTGGTGTCAGGAGCTGAAAATACGTCAGGGTCCTTTAACCGGATCCCAGACCAGCTGGACTCATTGGCAGAGTAACCTCAAGAGCCAAATATGGAAGTGTTGAAGTTAACAGAGCTGTCAGAGACAGACAGCCAGCTGACATCCAAACTCGTGGGAAAGGCTGAGTGTGGGACCAATCAGCGGTCTATCCGCTTAGCTGTGATGTTGAACTAGTTTCAAATGTTTAGATGATAAATTGGTATATTACTCATAATTCTGACATGGTGACACCAACAGGACGCTTCACAGGCCAACATCTGATACAAATCCTGGAAGCTCAGCTGTAGCTTATCCATTACTGTGAATCCCATCTTCACTGAAGACAACAGGAGAGACCTAAAGAGACGACAGACATCAGAGGTTCATGTGCAGCTTGAACTGATCAAACTGCACTAATGAAGGAAGGATCATTTGTCATGTCCATAACAGCTCAGAATGCCAATAATGCCATCATGAACTCCGTAGTATGTTAACGTTTACAACATTCACTATCTCCCCTAAAAGTTGGCCAGTTCCTATTTTTATTCACGTGAATATTTGCACTTAGCAACATTGTTTTCTACCAGAGTCATCTGTCTAAAAGTTGGAATCAGAAAGGATGAAAGTGCTGGATCGAGGTCTAATTTCCATTTTACTGTTATCTGCTTCTTCAGCTCTTACTACAAGGAATATTTTTATGATCCATCTGCCAAAATAGATGAGTATAAAAAGATATATTTTTGGAAAATGTTTCCGTTTCAAACCACTGGACTAATATCCGACCTGGGTCAGATATGTGTCTATAACCTTTTGGGGACAATGATTTTGATTTATGAAGTTGAATTGCTGTTAACACATGTACACACACTTGAAGCTTGTCCAGGCCTAGAGAAGATGGGACTGGTGTAACACAGATGTTTTCTATAGTCTAACCAATAGATGGCAGTCCTTCTCCAGACATGCAGAACATGCAGAGCCATAGAGAAACCAACACACATATACACATGGAAATCATGCTTTCTATGGAGGCAGGTTGTGGAGAAAATAGAAGCGTTAACTTGGGTAATGTTTCCACAGAAGAATGCATTCATCATTTGCACTTTAATTCATTCAGTTTTTAATAATAGTTGAAATTCTATTTGTACAATCTTCTTGTTTAATGATTTTACAATTAAATTTCATTGCAGAATGAGTGTTTTGTTAAAAAAAAAGTTGACAAAGATCTTGTAAATTGTAAAAAGGTGTCAGGGGTTAGAAGTTATTTAAAAGAAAACATGCCATTGGTTTTGTTTGTGTGACAAAGCATTAAAATATTTGTTGCGTACTTCATTTAAATGGGCAGCATGTGCCATTTTTTTCTTCCAGTAATGTTTTGGTGGTCAAAATAATTTGAGTTGACTGGGAATGCACTTTATGCTGCACCAGAGCTGACATGCACCCACAGTAAAACCAGGTCAAGTGTAAAGGATGAATTCTACAGAAAAAGAGATTGTTATCCTGCATTCATGTCATTGTGTGATGAATGGTAAAGGTGGGAAAGATTTCCAGGTTTATGACTTGCAAGCATTCACATCAGCTGATGTTTCAGGGCAGCTGTATGATTGCGGAGTTGCCGTGTGAGGGTTAAAAATACTTTTCATTGACAATATAGATTACATTCTTTAAAACTGGGTTTAATTACTTTGAACGATGGACTTTGGCTGACGTGAGCGGTCCATGTTTGTTTGGTTTTCCGATAATTCAAAACTTTCAGAAAAAGACAAGTTTCCCAGTCGTAACTACAACTTGAATGTTGATGTGAACGTTACATCTGAAACTGGTTATTATGGTTTCTCACAATTCTGTCAGAATTCAAAGATGAAAGTAGAATTAAAGGTGTGTTCGGACTGAACCTGAGGCTGGTTTTTCTTTGCATTATTGGCACAAGTGTTTTTGCAGTCTTCTATTTTGCCCCAAACAGCTGATTACCAACTGTACAGACGTTAGCTGTAGCTAGCTGTTTGTGTGATTTAACCTCTGTCTGATCACGATTCACCAGGATTCAATTCTTTCTGTTATTTTCCACCAGACTCCTATCCATTTTTCTTGTGTCTGTACATTCATGAATTATAGTCATTAAACCTTGGGGTAAGCCCAAATCTTTCACTCAGGTTGATACATTTTCAATTTACATAGATGTTTTTTTTTTTTTTTATTTGCGCTGCCTGGGCAAATCTGTGTATTCTCACATCTTTGCATTGACTAAAAAGCAGATGCACAACTATAGTTGTTTCAGCTCCAGTCTGAACACACCTTTAGATATTGAAGAATTCTGTCTTTAATTTCAGGGTCCTGAGTTTTTAAACTCAAAATCTGACCTTTAAAATTAGCATAAGAACAGTAAAAAGATTCATCTCTAAACTGCAATAATTTTTTTGTGTCATTTTTCCACATAATAAAATAAATTGCATATCTTGCTCAAAATATAAAAATGGAAATCTTTCACATAAATAAAAGCCATTTTTATATTTCAGTAGGTTTCAACCCCCTTGCCACAATTATTTATTTTGTTCATTGTTTTTATATTCATGTTATACTAGTAATCTTTATAAATGTTTGTTACCTTCTTACCTCTAGCAGAATTCCGATTCTTATTTTGTTAGTTTGTGTACTCCATGTTTATCTGCTTCTTTCTGAACTCTTCAGTTAAACACATTTCCCCAAGAAATGTAAATAATCTGTGTTTAATCCTTGTTTTTGTGCTGTTTGATTTAATATTTTGTGAAACTGTTACTGTTCATCACTGAAGATCTTTAAAGGCAGCCTCACAGATTACAGTATAGGTCAACAGTCACATAAACAGAGGAAAAATTAAGGCCAACAGCAAAGTGTGCTAGACTGTAGAGTACTGTAGGGGTTTTGTACGTGAACAACTGAGACTTTCTTAACCACATTGATGCAAACATGGAGAAGCATGAAAACTGTCTGGCTTGTAAGGGTTAAAGGATTGGTTCAGACTATCTCAAAACAATAATCACATGCCATATGTACGTTGAAAGAGTTATCAGTCGCTGTAATCATTCCTCCTCTCCCTCTCCATACCGGCTCTGTAGCAATCCACTACATGGCAGACATGCAAGTCTACTTGAAGCTAATATGAGTCTCCAGCAGCGTGAGTTAGCCAAATCAAGTGGGTATGAAGAGCCGAAGTGAAACCAGAACTTCCAGCTTCTGTTCCAGAAGTAAGACAACATCATTCAAAATCCCATTGACATTTGTAACTACAGTAATAACTAAAACGAAGAACAGAGCCTTTCTGAACAGTATGACTTGTTTGTATGTTTAGAAGAGGACAGTATTTTTTTAAAAACAATCCAACATCGTTCATTCAATATTTTAGCAGCCTTTAACGAAAACCATTTTCCATGAGCCCTAGACATTTGTGGGCTAAATATCAGGGCCTAGAAGCAGCGAGTACATGAGTGAGGCAAGGTGTCTGTAACAACAACATGGCAGAGAGGACTGAATGCTGTAGAAGATTTTAGACAGCAGAGGTTACAACTACAAAGTTGAAAAAACACTGACCGGAAACACAAAGACGGAATTTCATACTAAAAACACTTTGGAAGGACTGCATATTGTCTGCATTTCTTGCAGCGTAGACAATGGGAATGCTACATGGCTAGTATGGAGAGGAGGAACGATAACAGTCACCATGGACTCTTTCATTGTACATATGACGTGAGTATTGTACTATGATCCAAACATATCCTTTAAATATAGTGAAATACAAGCTGTTAGTTAGCTAGCTAAGGAGCCTGCAGGCTCATTTAGCACCAACATGTTAATGCTGCTTTCTACTAGCACAGCAGATACTGTGTTTAGCCTGCTAATTACATTAACAAAACCACTGTTGCCCAGTAGTTGAAGATTTCTAACAGAAAACTTGTGTGACAAACTGGTGGCATGAAGTTTGAAAGTTGCATGTTTTTTCCAGACAAGAAGGGTCCAAGGAAGATATCCTGTCAAGTTGAATTATGGGAAATGTAGGACCCAGTGTTTTTGGAGCTTGACTCATACTAAGGACTAAAAGTCAGGATATCTCTGCCATGGCTGTATCTTTTTTTAATACTGTCTCTCTCAAGTCCCCCAACTTTATGAAAGTACATTACTACAGTAAGTCCCGGAGTGCCCCTGTAAAAGTGACTTCAAATTGGCCAACCAACAAAACACACCATAACACTGCTGAAAACCAGGCGGATGTCATGGGAAGTTGATTGTTTTACTTTTGAAAAGGAGCAAAAGCAAAGTAAAAGTGAAACCACGACACCAAACACTGGACGAATACTGAAAAAAAAAATAGGTGGGTAAGTGTTACCCACCTATTTTTTTTTTCAGTATTCGTACTAATTACACAAAAATCAGGCATCACTTTGCCAAAAATATTCACAAACGTAAGCAATTTAAAGTACATTCAAATCAGCACACTAACTTGAGACTAAATTTATTCAACTTCTCACTCTAAAGCGAATTTCACTGAGGTAATGTTTGTGTGGAAAGAGACAGAAGTTTGAAGACATGTCAATCCAAAGTCAGCCTTCAGTATGATTTAATATGCATTCTTTCTAAACATAGTAATAATAAGAATAAGCAGTTACACTGCTGCTGGAGATGATGATGATGATGTCTGCATTTTACAGCTGTTGCACTGCTTGGGGTTTTATCAAAACACTGTTAGGATGTTTTGTAGCATTTTTGTCCTTTTCTTGTTCAATAAAATGAAAAACACTGAACATATACTGAAACAGTGTGCCTGAGTCACTTTGTCAAGTGGTTTTGTTGAAATTGTGGTGGTGGAGTAAATGCATCCCAAACCATGAGAAGAATTAAGCCAAAAGGAAACTGTTGAACAGATTAGATAAGGTTACATCATCATTCATTTTTATGATTGGTTATAGTTCATTAGATATTAGCCATTATTAACAATTGCCTAACTTACTATGAATGTACAATACACGCTAATGCTAAAGTGATCATATTGTTGTGTTTTAAGCTTGTTCAGCTTCCCCCAAGTGGTCAAAACAAAATCAGATAATGCAGCTTTAATGGGCTGGTTTATAAAACCCAAACTATCTGCATGGAGAGATACCACTAGAGAGGAAAGAAAATATAGGATATAAGGAAAGGAAGTATAAAAATATATAAGGAAAGAAAATAAAAGAAAATGTCTTTTATAATTTGGGTGAGCCAGCCCTGGGGGCTGGGATGAGCAGTATGAGGGGTTCACACAGAAATGACTGCAAAGATACACACATACACACTCTTCCAGTCGTGGTGGAAAAAGAGGCGGGGGTCTAATGGCTTGGTTTGGCATAGTTGGAAATGTTAGCACCTTTTCCACAGCGAGTGCACAGATATATCCAGCTCCATCTCTCCTGTCTGTCTCTACACCACGACAACACCCTCCTCCCTCTCTCTGTCCCTCTCCAGAGAAAAAAAAGTTCCATGTTTTGATCTTGCAGGTAAAAACACAGAACATCAAAAGGTAAAGAAACAAGTGTCACGCAGGCCTTGCATAGCCACACACCTTGAATATTGCAAATTGTATGCCTATACATTGAAAGGAAATGTTCAAATGTAATTTTAATGGTCAGCATTCTTGTCACTCTGACTCAAAAAGCCTTAAACACAACCTCAAATGTTCTTTCTGTTGCCCCTCATCTCACTCTACCACAGCATCTGACCTTCTCCATCCTTCAACCCTAATTAGCACACACACAAACAAACACTCGTACACACCCTATTCCACACATTGGCAGATGTCTTGGTAACAAGTGTAACCCAGTGTCATTTGCAGGGCATCAGAGCCTTTATGGAACACACACACACACACACACACACACACACACACACACACACACACACACACACACACACACTCTCTCTCACTGTGGAAAATACCAATATAATCTGATTGCCATTGTGTCTATTACCTCCCCCACCTAGCTCTCTCTCTCTCTCTCTCACTCACACACACACACACACACACACACACGTTCTTTACTGTATCCGTTGGCCTAATATTGTAGCCTAAAAATAGGCCTCGTGTCTTGACAGCAGCTAAATCCGGCAGCGCTGTCTTGTATTACTGACACACTGAGATGGAGAGCTGCCCCCATGCCTAATATAACAGCTTTCCATGTATTTATAGGCCTGCCGGGAGTCAGAATAGCATCTGTGAGTATTGAAAATGAACCTGGCTGACTGACTGGGAATATTTAGACCTTGTTCCACAGACAGTTACTATTCATAGCATTCCATTACATCACAACAGAGCCATTCTGCTGGGCAAACAACAGGTGCTCAGACTTCTAGTACAGGTGTAGGGCAGGGCAAGTGTTTGCAGCATGTGGAAAAACTTGGATCATCTTTTTATTAAACTGTACATTCCATCAGCTATTGGCTTTTATAAACAAAATGGGATTTGGCCTGTGACTGGCTGTGGATGGAAACGGTGCCCCTGTTTCTTTCTCTTATATATTTATTTCTTCATTATTTTTCCATTGCTTTCTCTATTGGTTTTGGTGACAATGGCAACAGTGATGTTGGCACTAACCTGTGTTCTTGTGTTTGTTTGTGTAGGTATGTATGTATTGTACGTCTACAGTATATTGTAAGTAAATAAAGTTTATTTAGTGAAGCACCTCTCACAGAGCAGTGTCACAAAGAGCTTCACAATAATAACATTGTTAAAAATAAGACCATAAAAACAGTAAAAAGAAGCAAACAATAAAACATGAGCAACAACAGACCTTAAAAACACACAGAAATTACAAACACTAGACAGCACGAGGCCAGACGAAGGCCAGTTTGAATAAATGAGTCTTCAGCTGCTTTTTAACAGAGACTGCAGATTGTATGTCTATAGGAAGGGCGTTCCACTGTGTCGGAGCCACCACTTCTAAGGCACGATCGCCTTTTGTTTTCAGTCGAGCATGAGGGACAACCAGTGAGCCCTGGTCAGAAGACCTAAGTGACCTACTGGTGATGTAAGGACGTAGGCAGGTGAACAGCATGAATGATCATCTCTAGCTCAGGTTGTGATACAACAGACCTGAGTTTGGCAATGTTTCTTTAATGGAAGAAACATGTACGGGTCAATGATTTGATGTGCTGATTGAAGTACATAGCCTGATCAAATATAACATCAAGATTTCTTAGATTAGACTGTACAGCAGAAGAAAGGGACCCAATACACTGAGCAACCTTGGAAACCATGCTATCTGAAGCAATGATAAGGACCCTACAGGGAAATAGAAGAGAAGTAGTCCAAAACTGATGGCTGAGTTGGATGAGTGGAAAAGGGAGTAGAAATAGGGGTGATGCTAGCCCTGACATCTCTGATCTTATCCACAAAGAAAGAGAGAAAGTTACTGCAATACTTAATTGAAAAGACAGGCACATCAGGAGGTGCAGGAGTAACAATGTTATTAATGTTGTCAAACAGGACTTTAGGGTTGCGTTTACTGGAGGCACATCCTTAACCATGTTATTATTCTCAGTTATAAGGTCTTTGTAATAGAGACGGTGAACATGGAGCTTGGTGGATTTCTACAGTGGATCTACCCTACGACATTTTCCCCCGGAAACAACGAATAGTGTCATTTAACCAGGGGTCTAAATTGACGGAGGGAACAAGTCTCATTTTACTAGGTGCCACTTTATCCAAAACGGCAGAGCAATGTGTCGCAACGTCACAGACTCAGCACTTACCACAAACCATTCAACACCTTCTGAGCTCTACTGGTACACCCTACAGACAAGACCCCCCTGAGAGGAACTATGACATCATCATGACATCACATGTGACAGCTGTGGGGAGTGAAACAGCAAGGACTCTGGACAAGAGACTGAATGAACATCAGAAACAGCATTCACTGGGAAGAGGTCAAAGGTCATCAACCAGGAGTCAGTGGGCAACTCATGAGAGACAGATTTTTAAAAAGTCTTTCAAACTCCATGCTCCCAGTTTGAGAAGGTTTTATGTTTTACATTTATGGTGTCCAAGGCCAAGAGATACCCGCATGACATTAGTACATCATCAGTGAGTATCACAAGACATTATATAAAGTTCACAGGCTTCACTAGTAGCCTGCCCCCCATGACTTGTGTGTCATGAGGAAGCAGTTGTGTTCCTCTTTAACTGCCATGTCTAACAGATTTTGCCTCTTTTATCTTATTGTAGTTCTCTGGCTTACACATAGAATCTAATCTCACAGCCCCACCTTACCTGTTCACATTAAAGGGGCTGACTCTGTGCTCCTATAGTTTTTTTAAAAAATGTATTAGATTACCATTTCATTTTTTTGTCCAAATACTTGATTGATAATCATATGCTAGTAAATTATGTCTAAAAACAAATGCAGGCAAGTTGTAAATAACTACACAGCACTTTCACATCCACCCTGTCAAGAGTTGCCGCAGGTCAAAAGTTGTAACTTTACTACCAAAGTCTATGTCATAATCAGCGTTAGATTAGTGATTTAAGACATTTTAACATCTGCATTCACATGGGAAACCTTCAGTCATCAGAGGGAGGGATCAATCAAACATAGCCATGCTTTCACCGACAGTAAAAATACATTCTGTTCAACTGCCACTGCATTAATGTCAGCGATGCTAGAGACTGCAGCACAGAAATCACAGTGGATTAGAGTGTAAATAAGAACTTTTGATGTTCTACTGGCTCACAACACATTGCACACACATGCACACCATGAACAAGCAAAAGGGTTTTGCAAATGATTTATATGAAATGCATTTTAAATGTTTGTTGGTCATTAAGGAGACACATAATGAATTGTGGTGAGAATTAATGTGAAATCTAATGAAATGAAATTAAGTTTGGATTTATCACTTCCAGTGTAAAAACGACTTCCTGTCTCTGACCTTACTAACACCAGCGTTTCATTTGTTCCCTCAAGTCACACTGTGACACACTGAAACAAGTACATAAAAAGCTCAGGGTTTTATTTGGATCAATTTAACAAGCATTTCCAATACAAAAATATACATAACAATGCAGTGTTTTAACAGAACATGAAGTTTTTTCAGTACATTTAAGATCATTTCAAACAAAATGCAGTTTTATGCAGAAACAAAACAACTTCATGATATACAGTATATCATAATCTTAATGAGATTCAATACTAACTTAATGTATCTGAATAGTCAGTCTGCTACTTGCTACTACTCCAGCTGAGATAAATGCAACATGTCTACCACTTGAGTTTGGTGTTAATTCAGTTTTCTCTGAAACACACTGTATCTTTGGATTATTCCTCATTTGACTGTGATCACTAGGTCTTACTCAGTTTGCCTGATGCAGGATGATCATTAAAGCAATGTATCCTCTGAACTCAGTAATCCCTCTGACTACATTGTGAGTGAGAGCATGTTTTTGCTCATAGTTCCAAGTGTGCCTTTCTCCAGACAGAAAACAGCCTTACCGTATACACACACACACTCACACACACACAGCCATTGCTACTGTCTGGGTAGAGCCAGGTATTGAAGGACACGTCATATTTTCTGCCGTAATTTTCATCTAGATGTTGGCCAGAGTGACCACTGGTCACTTTACAAGACTGTTGACTAAAGCTGGATTTATGGTTGTGCGTTAAGCAGTTATGACACAGCAATGGAGCCTGTGCACATACCCGCTGGCAGTGTCTACACTGTGTAGACGGCATTGACTAAGGCAGCTGCAGAGATGCCACTTGGGGACTTCAAGAACTGTGATTGGGCTGTTTATGTTTTCTCCCACAAGTTTCTGAATACGGTGGAGATTGTTGAGTGAGGACAACATGACGCTAGTTGAAGAAAGACTGTTAACACAGACATCTTCACTGCAAACCCTCTGCTCAGCGCAATCATCCTCTCTATCACAGTGAATGAAAGAATGTAAACAATTACTGTGAGCTCTATGTTTAAAGCACGATACAGCCTGATAATGTACAACACATCAGTAGTATTGTTATTGTGGTGGTGATGTCAACAATTGAAATCTGACACCTGACTTTAAATCAAAACATACTGTATACTGGAGATATCGACGAGGGGACACCTCCACCATTCCACCTCAAAACATCAAGCATGTTGAATACCAATGTGAACATGTCTCAGATGAGATCAGGAGCATCCCATCACAGTGGGGGAGCGACAAGACTTGGTAATGACTCAGACAGTCTAGTGGGTGCTTGGCCTAACTCAAAGTACTAGTGCTAGTCAGTCTAACTAATTACTGTTTCCAGGCAATAGGAGCAAAACATGAACGCACATTTGTGGCTGTTCCATGTATGCTGACTCACTGTAAACACTTCATAAAAAATAGTTTGTTTGTACACACATACACTAATGTAACTAAGCAGGTGGTTTCTGACAGGAAGTTACATATGTTAATACACAATATTGTCAAGCTTCTTCTGTAAAATCATCAAGAAAAAAAAAGGCTGTATCATCACATGACACAGCTTTTTTCCTCTGCTCAGGCATGGGGTTTTGTGAACCACACTCCAAGTTATGCAAAGATCCTAGCGGGTCTTTTGAGACTGTCCCCAAAACACTGTTGTTCAGCTAACTGCAAGACTACAGAAGAGTATTTTGGAGCAGGCTGAAGTTTACAGGCTGTCAGGACAGCGAGCAGCCTGCCTCTTGGTGCTTGGCTAACAGTGAGATCCTGGAGAAGGTCTTGAAGCAGCTTGCACACTGGTACTTTTTCACTTCAGAGTGGGTTTGGAGGTGAGCTCGCAAGTTGGATCGGTCGGCAAAAGCTCGACTGCAGTGGAGGCACGAGAACGGTTTCTCTCCTGCAGAAGGAATGTAGAGATTCATGTCAGTCATAATGAACTGGTGTTGCTACCAGGCACAGATACGACTTCAATGATACACATCACTTAGCATCATCAGGGTTAGTTCCTCAAGACTTAAATAAGCTCCTCCAGAGCCAGAGAAGAGAAACAACAGTTTTGTTTTTACTTTCTACTGCGCTGAAGACACCCTTAAATGTGTCTGTTTCACTGACCTGTGTGTGTTCGTATATGTCCCTGAAGCAGCCAGGGTCTGGAGAATGCCTTGCCACAGAGTTTACACACACAGGGCAGTGTGTGTGTCCTGATGTGCATCTTCAGTGCTCCCAGGCTGACATACTCCTTTTCACAGTACTTACAGCTGAAGTACTTCTTACAGCTCCACTCACTCGGGAGCTGCTTGTGTTTGGCCAGGCCCGAGAAGCTCAAGAGCTCTTTATGACAGTCCAAACACTCAAAGCTCTCCTGGCTGCTGCTGCTGGGAGGGATGGCTGGAAAGAGGGCCAGGAGAGGGAGGGACGGAGGGAGGAGGCTCTCTCTCCTCCTGTGGTCTCCTGTGACACACTGGATTTCCAGGTTCACTTTGGTACAGGATTCAGCTGGTTTGTAGGCTTCTACAGGGCATCTACTGTAAGCCTCTGTAGAGTGGCCTAAAAAGGAGAGAGGGGAGGTGTTTGGAGAAGATGGAAGATGCAGTCGGTCTGCTCTGAGAGAAAGAGGACAGGAGGAGGAGAGAGACTGGGCTCTCTGCTGTAGCCATGGGCTCTGGGCTGCACAATGATGGTGAGGGAGGATGGCATTGTACAGAAGAGAGCATTCATGGGTGCCACAGGGGGCCTCTGTGGAATATACACACACAGTTGGCTTAATATAGTTGTGAGGTGTATGGGTTATGGGTTAAGTGTTGCTGTGATCACTCCTCCTCTGTATACTGGCCAAGAGATCCCTTTGTAGAGCAATTACACTTAAACCTGCAATAACTGATTTTTTCTGGCCACTTGCTTTCAGCAGAAACAAATAGTGAACACAACATTGACATATCACCACCTTTTAAGTTGATCTGATGAACTTGTTAGCAAACAGCTGCTTATTTCCACATCCAGCAGCTACAGAGCAACATGATCATTCATGTGGAGTGGTGTTTGCGTCACCTGATGAATCTAAGTCCAGCATTCCCTCTCTGTTAGCTCAGTTTTTGGTCTCTACCAACTCCTGAGGGAAATATCTGGCTCTTTAGCTGCTAAATGCTGCACTATGTTCACCTGCTGGTCTCTAACTGGGTCTGTCTGCTGTTTGCTGTTGAGCAGGTAGTGGACAGTGGCTTTTTACAGCTTCTTCTCTGAAAATGATGCTATGAGAGCACTGAGAGGGAACCAGAACAGTAAAGTTGTGAAACTCACTCAAATATTAATAAAAAAATCTTTCTATATTTCTAAACATTTAGTTTTTTTACCTTTCCAAAAAGGAAAGTCCCCATTCTGTGCAAACATGCATTCTACAGTTTGAAGCTAATGAGGCTTCAGCAGCCTGAGGTAGACAAATCAAGTGGGCTTCTCAAGTGGGTTTGCAGTATTGTCTGTGTTTTGTTCTGGCAACAAACCCACATGCAACTACCGATGCATACTCCTCAGAGGCAGCTCAGCGAGGAAACACAAAAAAATAATTTCATAGCAAAAAGACTTACCATTTGATATGTTGATTCGGCTGTGGATTTTGGCCCCATTGGAGTCACTCTATGACGAGATCTCTTTATGGTCAGTATGGACAGGAGAAATGATTACAGCAACTCATAACTCTTTGAACATACATTAGTATTGTGAGTTTTGTATTATGTTAGACTTGAAAACGATCAGAATTGATCTTTTAAGAAAAAGAGCACTGTATATGGCTAAAAATCCTGTGGAGGTAGATGTCAGTGTTTTGTAGACTATATACATGCCTTGTGACACAAGGGGCCACTCACAAACTTTTTGCAGCTTTCAGCCACATGTCACAGTCTTCATCAGCGAATGGAATATATGTATAAACATGGATTACATATATACAGATACCACAACATTCCAATCTGCTTACAAGTACTACCAGGGCCAGAATCACTGATATCGGCACTGATAATTTTGAATAATAATTCATAATTAAAAGCGGCTAATGTACTATCATGTACACAGTGTCATTTATGAAAATAATTAATAAGCTGTGTCTGAATTTATCTTTATTACCACCAAATAATAGGCATTTTTAAAATGATTTTCTGTTAATTACTTCATCACATTAGTTGATTCTCTGAACCAGTGAGGTGGTATCACTGCGTGCATACACTACAGCAGCAGAGAAGCAAAGAGTGTAGCACTAAGAGGAGTGTTCATGTGCCCAGAACGTCATAACGTGAGGTGGATCCATTTTTTTGGTATCCATCCTATTGATGCTAGTATCTATACTCAAAACAAGACTTAAACAAGACCTAGTATTGGTAGTGTCGATACTTTAGGTATCAATCTGCCCACCTCTAGTTCTTTTCCAAACTTAACCATTGCCTGTTGCTTATTTAGTCATGAATATTTAATGTTGATGAGAAAACTTTAGAGAAGTTTTCAGGGGCTTTAACGCTAATCCTAACCTTCACTGAAAAGATCCAAAACTCAAACTATTTTACAGATAAGAGTTTAAGAACACACACACACGATTACTGTGATACAATGTTTAAAAACGTGCAGGAAATCATCAAGTTTGTCAGTTTGAGTCACTGCATATTTTCCTTTAAATTGTATATGCGTTCAGTCTTATTACCAGCTCTTCTTTCTTGGCCCTATTCTGATGGTAATGGAAGTTCATCAATACAGTGGGATGGGGAGGGGGAAGGCTTGAGCTCGCTTTAAGGGCTGTATTGGAACAAATACAAAGGTTGAAGGAGGGATTTGTCAGGAGGAGCCTGGAAGGCCGCTACATAGGCTCTTGAGGCTGCTTAATGGGGCCCTTCTGGTCTCTCAAGGACCTGGGGACAATGCTGTAACTCTTTGGGTATGGATTTTGCACCTGCTAAATACAAAACGACATTTTTGTTTGTGGCCAGACAACTCGGTCATTTCTCTTTATGCAGCATTATTTTCCTTAAATAATTCTGTAAAGAGGCAAAAATAGATGATTTAAACTCTGAAAGGTTGTGCAGGTTTAAAACATTTAGTAGAATAAATATAGGACTACATCCAAAGTCTTTAAAATAAAACCTGAACTTCTAACCTCAAACAGTTTGGTCAAAAAGTGGATGTTTTTAATCTCTTCAAAACAATAATCTGTAATGATTGTCAGCCATTGAACATTTAGGACAGCAGAAGTTAAGTAAAAGTACTTAGATGTTAAGTAAAAGTCCTGCATTCATAGTTCCAAGCAGTAAAATGTACTTAAATATCAAAATTAAATGCAGTCTAAAGCTTGACATGTTCAATTATTGATGTTTTGTGAAGTGTATTTTTATGGAGCAGGTGTAATGGAGCCTACTGTTGTGTGTATGTACATAGGCTACAGCAACTATATATGATGATATGAATATACAATCTTAATCTACAAAGCAGTCATTTCTTTCAGAAAAGTGAAATGAGTACTTCAGGCTATTGGAATGTTTCTATTTTGTAACAACAGTAAAAAAAAAAAAAAAAAAGGAAAATAAATACTCAAGTAAATGCCTTAAACTGCACTTATACTGAAGTACTGTTACTCTTCCTCCTCTGACGTTACAGTTTTTCAAATAAATGAGTCACGCACGCGAGTGGTGTGAGAGTCTTACCCCCCGTCTCTGAGGTCCGTCTTCCATAGTTTGGTTTCTTTGTGCTATGATGTTTCTTCACTAGAAAAGACCGCGGCATGCTGTCGCCCTCTTCACGGGAGGTGGTGTGGAGTGC
This sequence comes from Macquaria ambigua, assembly GCA_008360985.2. Classification (NCBI taxonomy): domain Eukaryota; kingdom Metazoa; phylum Chordata; class Actinopteri; order Centrarchiformes; family Percichthyidae; genus Macquaria; species Macquaria ambigua. The sequence continues at coordinate 82,552 of VMKM01001117.1, read as the reverse complement.
CGTTGGTCTACCGGTTAACGGAAGCAGCTGTCGTTGGTGGTTGTGCTGGACTCACAGCGGAGGGCGGCTGACTGTCTGTCCGCCTGTGGCCTCGCGCATTCTCCCGCTGACTGGCGATGGTCAGGTGTGAGCCAAGGGTCGCGCGGGGGAATTTCCATACACACCAGTGTCGAACCAATTACAATGAAAGGACAAGCGCAGAGGGCGGGCTCTGTGTGTCAATCAGCATATCCCAACAAAACAGGTGTATGAATGGTGATGGCCGCTCACTATAGAGGCATGGAAACACTTCAAACTGCTTCAGTGCTGGAGCTGGGGCTTCAGGCATACACACATACACACACACACACACACACACACACACACACACAGAGCTCTTGTCTTTATAATATATGATCACTTTGACCGAATATACACAGACCAGCAGCAGCTGATAAGCCTGGTAAATCTTACCCAAAGCCTTAACGGTCTCAACATGAAACAAAACAGCATCAGATCAGTGCATGATCAGATGAATGGATGTCTAGGGGACAGAAGCACCCAGGCTTGCAGTTTGCTGGTTGTATTTCTCAAGGCTTAATGTGGGACTAATGGACTTATGTGCAATGTAAAAATCAACAGCGAATCACCAAAGATTATCTTGCATTTCTGCCTTTCATATGAACTTTTAACTAATAGAAGCGACCACATCCCACCAATCTTGGCTGCCCTTCACTTTGAATATTTTACTTTAAAGTCTTGAATGGCCAGGCTCCTGCCTATTTCTGTGATCTGCTAACTCCCTATGAGCCTGATCGCTGCTTGAGATCCTCTGGCAGGGCCCTACTAATGGTTCCAAAATCAGACAGATATTGCAGACAATAAAGCAAAGTTTTAGAATGAATAGCCATGGATGTAGGGAGGGGCCCATAGAGAATGCCCATGTACAGGGTCCAGAATTTTGTGCTACACCCCTGCTAACATTAATAGAAACAAAAGATGTTACCGGGTGAATTGATCAAAGATGTTAAATTCCTGATGTTTCCCTGATAAGTATCATATAGACACATCATTAGACACATTTAGAATGCACCCAGTCTACAACTACTATGGTAGTTCTGTTGATACTACTGTTGATAAACCGTCAGCCAGGAACCAACTAGCTAGCTAATTAGCTTAATGTTAGTTGCTAATCCACAGAAACATTTCCCCTTTTCTGTGTTTTTTTAAATACTTAAAAGCAGATCTTATCTTTTTGCTTCTCCAGAAGGATTCCACCTTTTTGTGAATATGTCAATAAAGCAGACACACTCTTAGCAGTCTTCCTCTTCTTAAACGTATGGGACACTGTAGACAGAGGTCACTGATAGCCGCTAAAACTAAAGCCCTGTGTGTGCACACATAAATCATTTCCCAGGAATGGAAATTGTAACCTTTATGTTACTTGTATCCTACTTAGGATAGTATGAAGAATATCACTTTATTTAATGCATAGGCAGGTAATCAGTTACATAATCTAGACAGTGGAGTCACAGGTGAACAGCGGGAGGGAATTAAGAATGGAGGAAGCCACACAGCTTTTCAACCGTGTGTGTATATTTGTCTGTGCTGGTTTTTCGGGTTTGACTTACTGTTACCGTTCTTGTTTGTCACATATGTACGAGCTTGGTTTTATGTTTTCATTCAGTGCACCCGGCTTTTTGTAAGTGTTTTTCAAGATGTAAATAAACAATCAAATGCACTTGCACATCATTTTTTGCACCACCAGGTGTTGGAAAGGACTTCAAATTCCCTCAAGTGGCATTTTTCGTTGCTCGATTGCCACTACACCCAGTGTATATCTATACTGTATATAATTTATTATTAATTTATGATTCAATTTATGATTAATCTTTGATTTTCCAATTCATTCAGTCGATATTTTCATGCAGCCTGTTGGCTTATAGTATCATAGTTTATTTATTTAGTTGTTATTCAAAGATGACATCAAATATAAAGAAAGAATGTATTTAGAATGATAAAGACATGTTTATTATTATATACATTATAATATATATTCATGTTAAATCTTAATCTGTGGTTTGTGTCCTTCTTTTCACACATTTACACCAATAGGACCTCATTGTATGTGTCGGTTTGAAGTGCTGGCTGCACTAGCTACCTGTTAGGGGCTGATGAGATCAGAGGGTGAAGTGAATAGTCAAATAACCTTTTTTTGTGATAAGATAACAGTCTTTGGTACACATAAATGACATTCTTTGGTGATTGGTCTCCTTACTTTAATACTGACAGACAGATACATATATACATACCTTTTGGATTTTTTATTTCCTATACAATTTCCACCTATAATTCATGTGTGTTTAAGTGTATAGATTTCAAACATGGACAAAACTTTGCTTTATTGTATGCAATATCTGCCTGTGAACATCCAGTCCAAATTTGGTGACATTCTGATCATTATTTGCAGAGATACATGTGATAAGGTAGACGCTGTCCCTTTTGGAGAAGCCTAAATTTTCACTATTTTCGGTTTTGGTGAGACAAATGGGCACTTCGGCTGCACCTCCCCCTAACCAGAAACAGCCATTATATCCCTCTCCTCAAAGCCACCAGACTCCATTGTTAAAAACACTAATTTTACCTCGCAGATTGTAAAACATACTTAAAACTTGACAGAAACAAAATAAAACTCACCATAATCACCTATAAATAGTCTATGAATAGGGGATCTCATGCACAAACATGCACACACAGCCGGACTGGCTACCAAAACAAAGAACAGAGCAGCTCAGAGAACAACACACACAGAGGGAGTGCGACGTCATTCTCTGATCAGGACGCCATAACTCCCCTATATCTTTGCTGCTATATTAATGTTCAATATCTCATATATAGCACCTTCAAAGTCATGAAAAAACATGGCCGTGTTTTGTTCTACCTTGGGTACAAAAGCCTTTTTGGGGGATTTGTTCCTCTACTAGCTGTGGAACTCCCAGCATGGGGATCTCAGGCAGACTTTTAAATCTCTTCTTTAGACTCACTTTTATCTTATGGCTTTTTCTTAACTGATGGTTTTTGTTGCAATTATTTTAATTATTTTATCTTGTTTTATATCTTTGTTTTGGATTGTATTTACTTTTATTATTTGTTTTTATTGTAAAGCCCTTTGTAACTTTGTTTTTGAAGGGTGCTGTATAAAAAAGTCATTATTAATATTATTTTTACAGTGCAACAGGCTCTTTTATCATATAATCTTAGAATGTCCTGATCATAGGGCAGAGGTAATAAATACATTTTTAAATTAGGTACAGATATAATGCCTTCCTGTTGTGGATGGTGGAGTTACTAATGTCAGTATGTTATATACAGTATGTGAGTGCTTAGAATCATCTCTGTTTCTTACTGCTGCTCAATGGATACCTGTTAAATGACTCTTACCTACAGAATCAATGTATTCAGTCTTTACCTCAACGATTTTGGCATCTACAGGCATTACAGTTATGTGGATAGAGAAGTGTGTTTCCTATTAAATATGAAACTATTGGTATGTAGGCCCTCCTCTAGCCTGAGCTTATTTAGGAAAGTATTTCATGGCAGCAGAGAGAACATGTTCAAATACTGTATATCAGACCCAAAGTTTTATTTATAAATAATGTTCGAACTGTTGGTTGAGATTGTGTTACATTGTCAAGAAATAATAATAAAAGTCAAACATACAAAGAGATGTTACAATATGTCCTGTTCACTACTGCATGGTGGATCATCTGCCTGCATGAGAGCATGAGGCCAGTCTCAACATGCCTGGCACTTGTTTCTCTCCCAGCCTGGTCTGGGCATGGCATTCACCTTGTACTTGGCCGGCTGAAGGACCACACCAAACTTGCCCTCCAGACTGGGCAGAGAGTGGCCTGGTGGGACAGAGAGGGTGAAGTGCTGTAGGATCCAGGACAGGAAGAGGAAGAGCTCCATCTTGGCCAAGGCCTCGCCCAGACACACCCTGACCCCGGCACCGAACGGCAGGTAGCTGGGTGACGGGATGATCAGACCTGTGCCCTCACTGTTCAAGAACCGACCTGCAGGGGAAGAACACAGGAATCAGAATCAACACACACAAGCAAAACTAAAAGCCTCACAATCAGGGTTCAACCGATGAAATCAGCACAGTCAGCACCAGTGCTGATGTTCATGGAGCTAATGCTGCTAGCTCATATTTGGCCCATATGTGAAAAATAGTTCATATGTGACTTTTTTATGCCAGAAAAACTGTAAGGACTCTCAGTTCCATTACATAAGAATCAAATAACAGTGTTCTCTTAAGGGTCAGTTCATCTAAATAAAAAAAAGACATATTTTTCTACTTAGTGGGATCCAGCCATTCATTTGGAGTTTTTTTGTCCAGGATTTGAGATATCTGCCTCAGTACAATGAATGGAATTGAAACAACAACTCTGTTTCCAGAGACAACGTCCCCATGAGGTGAACTCTGGATTATCCTGAACAATCAGGATTTTCTTTTCTGAAAAGACACATTGCTGTTGCTGCTAAATGTTATTTTTCAATGTTCTGAGCACCACAAAAGAAATTCCATGCTCTTCTTGGGTGGACTATGAATCTCTAGACACTTTTCATGTTTTATAAATCCTCAACATATTCTGCATGTCACTCAGAGTTTAAATCTTCTCAGGATTCAAATATGTTTTTACTGCATTTAGACCATTAATCTCAGTATAATAATATTGGTGATAGCCAATGAAAAGTTTATGTTCCCATTCTACAACTCATGTCCTTAATAACAATAACATGGTTGCGTTTGTTCTACCTCTGGTACAAAAGCCTTTTGGGGATTTGTCTTCTTAAGACTCTTAAGACTTTTATCTTATAGCTTTTTCTTAACTGATGGTATTTGTTGCCATTATTTAAATTATTTTATCTTGTTTTATATCTTTGTTTTGGATTGTATTTACTTTTATTTTATTGTAAAGCCCTTTGTAACTTTGTTTTTGAAAGGTGCTATAATCTGGTTCCGTCAAAGACCACAATAGGCCTTTTTCCCAGCCAGCACACATGAGAAAAAGGCCTGTTGGCTCCATAAATGACACTTGAGTGCATCACTTTCCAGGATAAAATAGGGCACATTGGACAGAAGTTTCCTCTCACCAGGGTCAAAGAACTCAGGGTTTTTCCATTCCTTCTCATCATGGTGCAGAGACCACAGGTTGACGATGACTCGAGTTCCTTTCCTCACTGTGAACTCCCCGATGCTACAGAGAAGCATGGAGACAGAAAGGGGACGTTATAGTGTTCTCTCACCATAATGTTTGAAACAGGATTAAATCATGAGCAAAATCCTCTAGAATCAGTTCAGTTTGTCAGTATAACATAACTGCTGCTGTATTGATTGTATTGATCAGTTATTGATCAGTTACATTGTTTCCATCCTGTCAGAGGTGGATGACAGTGAATGGCCCTGAGTGAGTGTCAGGGCAGTGTTGAGTGTACCTGGTGTCACTGAGGGCCACATGGGGGATGAGCAGAGGGGCCACAGGGCGGATCCGTAACACCTCTCTGATGGTGGCCTCCAGGTAGGGCAGACTGCCTCTGTCACTGAGCTGGGGGGACCGGTCCCCCCCTACCTTACTGTCCAGCTCCTCCTGGATAGTCCTCTGCACCTAAACACACACACAAACACAGTCAAAAACATGTTCTGCACCAAGAATTCACTTCATTGTAATGTACACCTGTTTTTGTCTCATCCATCAGGATGTTTCACAAACCCATGATTCATAGAGTTTTCTCAGTCCTTGAGTTTGCATGAATTTCACACTTTTTTAGAAATATTTTTGGCATTTTCAACCTTTATTGGACAGTAGGCAGTAAATGGGGGGATGCAGAGGGATATGACCAGCAACAAAGGTGCACGTTGGCATTGTGGTATGCGCCATAACAATTCAGCTGTATGAATTTCACATACAGTGAGTAAAAATAAAGTGAGTACTCCCTGCAGATGTGTTTCCCCTATAAGCTACATAGTTTAGAGCAGTTTTATAGCATTGTGGGTTCTTTTGATTTGATCAGTGAGGCATTGATGGCATTTCTCACTGTAGTTGCTGGACGTCTGGATTATCGTACATCATGATCATCAGTCACGGGCCTGAAAATCCAAGTGTGGCAATAAGGAAAGGTAGCCACAACTGCTGACTGTGATAGGCTGAGATATCTGTCAGTCATGCTGAGGTGGTTGAAAACATAATTCTTTTTGAGCCTTATTGTCTCTTAAAGGAAACAGTGACTTTAAAAACCGTAACCAATACTCACATAAGGAGAAGTGACATTAACCAGTGAGAGTTGTGGAAATAAAATTACTTCTCCCCCTTAACTTCAATAGAGTCAGAGTAGCATCTAGTGGACCCCGGAGGAACTGCAGTTTAAGGCACATATGATTGGCTTCTCTACATGTTTGTAAAGGCAAAAAAAAAGCCAAACATTGAACACTTTAACACTAAGCCAAACTCTAATTGAATTCAGACAGAGTATCAATCAAGTACATTATGGCTACCCCCCCCACCTCTCATGCACACCGCTGCTTCTTCAGCCTTACCTGTGGGTAATGGATGAGGTAGGCGACAGCCCATTTGAGCACAGTGGTGGTGGTTTCTACACCAGCTCCAAAGATGTCTCCCACAGTCATGAGGAGGTGGTCGTCACTGAGGCCCACAGACTCTGCACTGATCTCTGCTGTGTTGTTGTTCTCAGCGCTGCGCTTGGCTCTCAGCAGAGCATCCAGCAGGTCTCTCTGCACATGGTCACTGTAGTCTGCCTGGGAGGGGGCACCACGTCAATGTACAGTACAAACACACTCATAGTATACAGTTATATATAGTTACGGTACTGTATTTCATGGGGTTTACAGATAGAGCAACTTAGAATGACTGCCACAGTGAAGTATGTCAGTATCTATGTATCACAATAATAATCATTTCAAGCAAACACGTAGGAACCAGGTAATGATATACAATAGCAGTTACATAGCTGGGTAGACGTCATAAGCAGCTGTTCATTTCCAGAGAAATTCCCTTGAAAGGACTGCTAAAACCTTGTTCACAGACTGACAGAGACCCATTTAAACCCAGTTAAATATTGCTTTCTTATTGGAAACCTTATCCTCCATATTTGTTGAGTTTACACTACACAGAAAGACATGTTTTACATTCTTGTATGTCCAGCTAACTTGTTGCCAATTATACTATATACTATATGTACTATACTATACTACTACCAGTGAATTGGAATTGGAGTGCCAGTTGAACAGTGTCTCCATTCCCCCTATAATTACTGACACATTTCCTTCCTAAGAGATTATAGTTACAGATTGTAGGCATATGTGGCCCCTTGCCAGCTATACTATATCTCCCTTAAATCTCAACCATCTTTACCTCATTAGTGACAGCACAGGGCATATTATTAGTAAGAGGCCAACTGTACCTTGTGTTCATCATATTCCTTCTGTAGAAGTTTGTCTCTGATTGAAATACACTGCCTTAGAAGACGCAGGTCTGCATTGGGAAAAATCTGTGACAAAAAAGACAGGCATCACTGATATGTTTTATGTATGCAGTGTGACGTATTATATAATTAGTGTTTATATATTTTCTGTACACATTTTAATATAAATATGCCTAACTAATCTAATCACATACAGTATATTGTAATTCTTACTCTCTTCTTATTAGAATCTAGAGTTGAGTGGGATGGTCCTGTTAGGTTTAAATATCCCCTTTTGCACCAGTTTTAAGGTGCTAGGAACATTTTTTAACATGCATTTTACACTGTCATGACTGATCCACATTTTAGGGCACAAAACAGCAGGAGAGGACTTTTCTTCCAGCACAAAAGTTGAAAGACACAAATGCTTTTTCACACAGGTATCTTATGGAATTTATGGGAAATAAAATAGTCTTATATCATTAAGACAGTGGCTAGTAATTAATTATACTAATAAAACACATTGATTACTTTTAATAGTGTTCCTGTATATCTCCTGTATGTTCCTATGTCTTCTTGTTTTTTGCCTCATTCCCCACATTCAAATTCTGTTCTAATTTTTTTCTTCAGAGTGTTCATGTTGTCTACCTGTAACCAGGGGAAGATGTCCACCAGGCTGTCCTTTGCCACAGTGTCCACGATGCCCTGGCTGTAATGAAGCATGGCCTCAAACTCTGGGTCTCCTCGGTGGTAGGAGGAGTTGAAGCAGAGCGAACAGATGACGTTGGTGACGGCCCGAGTCAGCTCAGGAGACAGATCCAGGGCCAGTCCAGCAACTGCTGCCTCAGACAGGATGGAGCATAGAGACTGGGCCTCTGCACAGACTGAGCAGGACACAGGCGACAGACCATCTTCACTTACTGACATGTTTACAATGCTTACTCTCTAAAACTCTTACAGAAATGTTCACTTTTTTGTACTGTACATTGTGTGTGTATCACAGCCTGATATCTCTTCTTCCTCTGGGCCATAAAAAACAATTCAAAACACATCAGTGAGCCACACTGTTGTTCCTTCATCGGCATGAAAACACACACACACACACACTGTAGTTTATTTATACACCGTCCTGCTGCCCCAAATACTCACTAGAGCACCACATGTGGATTCATCCACCTCAGAAAATAGTCCCCAACAAATGCACTATTTCCTCCTGTTTGAGTGACATTGTTAAAAACTACAGTGACCAGCTGTTTTAGGAAATTACTAAGCCTTTTTAAAAAAAATGAAACTATATATTTATGAGGTGTTTTTAAAGGTTTACATCTTCAGTAGGAACCTGTGGGCGTGGAGCTGAGAGCCAGAGACAGGGTAGGAAAGTCAGAAGGTATTGTGAGATGAACACATTGTTGGTTTGGATCTTTTGATAGGAACTAGTGAAAATAAGAAAAATATATAGCATATTGCCAGGCATCTGTTTTAAACTGTAACACTCCACTCACCTATGAGAGACTGAAGCAGTCCTGCAGAGTAAATCCACAGGAATAGCACATCATTATAATTTACATTTAAGCTGTCTAATTTTTCTGCAGCCACCTTCCAATGCTATCAAAGTACTAATCATACAGACTGACACCTGTCAGTGTGATATCATATGCTTGGATTATTACAGATGCATTACTTCATATGCAGAATTTTATGTTGTAACTGGTTAAAGTAATTTGAACTACTTTCTATACTGCTGGGTATTAATGTACAGTAGAACAATGCATCATATTTTATAAACTGACCATATAGAGTTTGCATGTAAAACCTTGATCTTCAAAGTAACCAGTAACTATAGCTGTCAAATAAATGTAGTAGAGTGAAAAGTACAATATTTTCCTCTGAGAGTAATGGAGTAGAAGCATAAAGTAACAGAAAATACAAATACTCAAGTAAAGTACAAGTATCTAAAACTTTACTTGAGTAAATGTACTTAGTTACTTTCCATCAAAATGTTTAAGAAAAATGCCCTAAAGGTTCTAATTTATCAAATGTGAATCTTTGCTTTGGTTTCCTTAGACCTCTATGACATTAAACTGAATACCTTTGGGTTTAGGGTGGTTACTGGGACAAAAGAAGTTGGCTTGGGCTTTGTGATGGGCATTTACTCTATTTACTGACATTTTTCCAACCAAACTAATCGATCTATTGAGAAAATAATTGGCAGATTAATCGATAATGAATTGTTTGTTGCAGCCCTGTTTGGTCATGGGGTTAGATATTCCAGTTATGCTCCCCATATGCATTCAAACATCTTAATCTGATCTTTCCTTTACACTTTCATATAGATGTTTCTTAACAAATAGAAGACAGAAAGATATAAAGCATCTTACACACTGATCTCAGATTATTTAAGGGGTTGTTAAATTAAAAGTTCATTAAAGGGCAGTAAATTCCCTGTATTTATTTCCACTTTAAGCTTTATTGTTTCTGATTTGTTCTTGTTTAGATTACTCCATGTGTAGAATACTGAACATAGTAGTGAACAAATGCAGTCTATGTACAATTTTAAATGCAAATGGCAGTGTCAAAGGCTAAAGGGTTGCTACAACCAAATACAATCAAGACAGAACTTCCAATATTCATCATTAATACTGTATGTATAAGTCTGTTTGCCAAAGTAGTTTCAAGTAAGATGTGTCAGGGCTGCAGCCTAAAAAGAGTATACAGTTTCTAACCCTCATGTTAAGTGAGAGGAACCATATTGGAAGATTGTAGAGTGAACTGTACTCACTGATCTTCTCAATGGATGCAGAGCCCTCTCCAAACATGCACAGAGCTCCATGGACTATTTTCCTGTGGAATCTCCAGGTAGCACTGTAGTCTCCAAATGCAATGTCTTTCCCATCTCTGGTCAGAACATCTGTGGTTACCTTCATCACACAGAGGACAGGGGTGGAAAAGGAAAAAACATAAATGACTACTGCTGCTAAGAAGAAGAAGATAATAAAGAAGAGCAATACGCACAGTTCTGGGTCTTCCTGCAAATATCTTTCCCTTCTTCAGCAGGACTTCTTTGGCGTGTGCGTGCTGGTTGACGATGATGACACAGTGGGAGCCCATCATCAGAGAGTACGTCTGTCCGTATTTGTCTTGCAGTTCTTTAAAAAGTACATGAGGAGGGTGTGGGCTTCGCAGACTCAGCAGACTGCCGATCAGGGGTAACGCTGGGAGGCGGGGGAGTTCCTGGGGGTCATGCACAGACATCCTGAGCTTCAACTGCAGCACTAACAAAGCCAGTCCCACGGCCAAAATCACACACAGACACAGAAACCAAGCCATATCCGCAGCAGAGGGCCCTGACAGAGGGGTCTGGTTCAGCAGAGGCCACGCATCACAGAGAGGAGCTCTGCAGGAAGGCTCTGAGCTGCTGCAGGGCCACGCTTTTATACAGCTCCTTCAATGCCATGTCCTTGACTATGAATATTTAAGGCTGGGCCAATTTAAACAAGATAAGATGACACTTGATTCATTGAATCCTTGCAGAAAACCATGACGAAAGTAACTGAAGACTACCATTGCTGTATTTAAGTACAGTTTTGTAGTATTTGTACTTTCCTTGAGTATTCAATGTTCTGTGACTTAATATTTCCCCCCCATCTACATTTATCTGACAGCTGTAGCTAGTGCTTACTTTGCAAATGAACCTTTACACTTAAAACAGATGACTGATCAGTTTATAAAATATGATACACTGGTATACATTACCCACCAGTATATAACACTCCACGCAGAAGAGCTGCTTAAAATACAACACAATTATATGGCATCCAATAATGCAACACCATGAAAGGGGCAACTTTGGATTAGTACTTTAGTTTTGAAAGCTAATTACATTTTACTGAAAAAAGTACTTAAAGTACAGTGTCAAGTAAAAGGTTGAGTTTGAGACTTTTACTTTTAGTGGAGTATTTGTTAGACTGTGGTTTTTCTACTTTTACATAAAGAGTCTTTCACCACTGGTTGTAAGTTCTTACTGTACAGTTAACTTCTTGTTCTTTTGTTGGTTGTTCTATTGTTCTCATATAATCTATGACAGCAAAACATTATTTGCATAAACATTCTTTTAAAATAGTGTGCATAAATTACATAGGCGTTAAACTGCAACGTATTCAAAACATTTTATGAAAATCTACAAGCAAACAGTAGGCCTATAAAACAGATGATAACGCCATCATCAACAGAGCGGATTGCAATGATGTAAGTAACTTTATTTAGATAGCACCTTTCAAGAGCAGAGACGTCATACAGTGTTTCACTAAAGGAATAAAGCATCCAATTTACATACAGACATAAAACACCATAAAATAGAAATAAATAGAAAAACAATTACACAAAGGCAAGTCTAAACAAATGGGTCTGAGCTGCTTTTTAAAGGTGTCCACAGTCTACAGATCTTCCCAAAGGGAAGAGTTCCAAAGTTTAGGAGTCACAACCTCAAATGCACAGTTCCCTTTAGTTTTAGCCTGGATCGAGGAACAACCAACAGACCCTGATCAGACGACCTTACAGACCTGCTGGTGATCCAGGGCTGTAGTAGATCTCTAATGTAAGCAGGTTCCTGACCCTGCAGAGCTCTATAAGTGATCACACTTTGAACTGGATTCTGAATTTGATGGGGAGTCACGCATTGATAAAAAGACACGCATTTGTGGACTACACGGAGTCAAACCAAACTCTGACAGTTTAAAATCACCTCGTTATATATATCGAATGCACGTGATAATAAAATATAAAAGAAAGTCGATTTATTTGTTTTTAGCTTTGCAAAATCATGAATTATAAAGTGACGAATTCTGATTATCAGTCTTGTAGACGCGTTGCTGTCTATTTTGGCCCTGCCCGCGCACCGTCGCTAGCAAAAAGAGAAAATGGCGTCAGAGTCCCAGCCGCGGTTTGGCCAGTCTGTCAAAGGTTTATTATCCGATAAAGTGGGCTCCTGTAGCGGGGATGTGATTGCACTGACCCGCCAAGTGCTGAAGGGGTCCCGCAGTCAGGAGGTAAAACGATAACTTTACCAGTGATTTAATGCTGTTGCTAACAGCTTCACCACTAGCTAACGTTAGCACGTAGAGAATAACCGGAAACACCAGCAAAAGCGTCATTTGGTATCCAAACAAACTGCCATCCATCAGGAAGTTAGGGATTTAATATTGAAAATTGAGCTTTAGGTTTTATTTCGTGACTTGATACTGCTAATGCAAGCTAGCAAGTTAGCAGGATTCCGTTCTGTAATTGGATTTTTTAATGTAGCTAAACTTATTTCTAATTCTCAGTGTGGAAGATGAAGTCTTCCTAACAGACAGAAGCTGTCCAGTTCAACTTTAACGTCATTAGAGCTAAAAAAGATTGTAATTGTTCATTGATCAATTTGAGTACTTTTTCAAGCAAAAAAAAAAAAAAAAGCACGATTCACTGGCTCCAGCCTCTCAGTTGTCACAATTGACACAAGTTTCTTTGTCTTATGTGATATTAAACTGAATATTTTTGAGTTTGGAACTTTTTGTCTGACAATTTGACTGTTTTCTGACGTTTTACTGACAAAATGATCACTTGACTAACCAAGAAGATTATTGGCAATGATCAGCTGTAGCCATACAGTCTATGGTTGTAGCCCTAAACGCCATATTGTTGCTAATCTCTCATCCAGCTTCTTGGTCAAGCAGCAAGAAATATGGTCATTCAGGAGGATGCCATCCTGCACTCTGAGGATGTAAGTATCAAAACACACAGTCTGTGAACACACCCTGATTCTATTAAAATGCCATGGAGGACAAAATAGTGGAAACACTATTCAGTGCTGAGGAAAACAACAGTACCACAAACTACAGCAACAGAAACAAAAGAGAGAAATTGACACTGTTCCACAAAGACTGCATCCCATTAGACCAGGGTTTCTGATTGTGCTTGTGACAACTAAATGATCCAAAGACATGAAGGTTAAAGGTTGGGTAGGCAGTTTTCTTTTGGCGTCATTGGGCAAAAATGCCATATAAACCGTGCAGCATATTGTAATTCAAGTGGTCTGAAAGCAGACCTCTACTTCAGCCCGCCCTCTTGCCTCTGTTTTCAGGCTTCAGAAAATCTAGCCCGTGACGGTAGACTTTAGCCAATCACAGGTTATTTCAGAGAGATGGTGCGTTCATATTGGCTGAGCTACAAGAGCAGATGTGCGTGCAGGTCCCTTCAGACGGCGAAAGCCTGATTGAATGGTGGAAAATCCTGAAACTTGTGATAAATTTCCAACACCTCCTTTGCCTACAGCGGTATAAAGTACAAAACAACACGTCCCGGCTCCACACGGAGCTTCAGGGTCATTATGTTCAATGCCATGGCGCTCATAATGACGAGTGGCGAAGAGGCATGATGACAAACAGTGGGGAATAACTTTTGACGGGGGGACAGTGGTGTGTGTGTGTGGTGTACTAGCCTCTCTTCCCGCTTCCCTGGGTCGCTCTGCTCTGCGGCCGCGAAGCGCTGGAGGGGCGTCTTTGAGAAAACAAGTTGGCGGCGGGAGGGACCGCGGTCTCGGTGAGGCTCACGCTGTGGAGAGTGAGCCCTACAAGGGATACGGTTTCGCAGGGGAACCGACTCCTTCTGCTGCCGGTTGAAGTTGTGGGTTTGGTGGGAGGGGCTTAGCGGAGTGACACGAGGCAGCAGAGAGAGAGGCGGAAGGTTTTGCTTAGGTTGCACAGATTTTGCCTACCCCAGCTTTAAGTTAACTGACTACTCTAAATTGCCCGTAGGTGTGACTGTGAGCGTGAATGGTTGTCCATCTCTATGTGTCAGCCCTGTGATTGACTGGTGACCTGTTCAGGGTGTACCCCGCTTCTTGCCCACTGTCAGCTGGGATCGGCTTCAGTCCCCAGCGACCCTCTAAGGATAAGTGGATATAGATAATGGATGGATGGACAACTAAATGAAATAATAACAGCTAAAGAAGTCTGCTCTTGTTTTTATGATCCACAACATGGCTCACTTCAGCATCATTATCATCTGTCTTCCAGAGTCTGAGAAAAATGTCCATCATCACCACACATTTACAGTACCAGTGAGTATCAGTCAGCTGTTTATGAGTACAGATATGTGAAACTCCTTTATTTTTGTTGTGACTGGAAGTGAATATTAAGAGTCTGTCTGTCTGTCTGTCACTAAGGCAGGAGGCCATCCAGAAGAAGTGAGTCTAAACACTACTCTCTGTTTATGCTTCAGTAGAAATAGCTGATGCCATCACTGTCTCCACAGTAAGCCATAACACACACTGATGACGTGCACTGACTCTCCTGTGTCTGCTCGTTTCCACCCTCCAGTGTGGAGCACTCTAAAAACCTGCAGGACCAGCTGAGACACTTGCTGAAGTGATGGACCAGCAGAGAACCTCCCACCCCCATACTCAGGAGGGTCCTGTGGTAATGAACCAACACTGTCTCAGCAGGATTTTAAGTGTCCGTAGGGTTCAACGTTTAGCCACATGGATAATCTGCCAGATTTAGACTTCATAACACAGTGCTGGCCGCCCGGTACAGTTGGGACTCTGTATCAAACACAGCGCCTGTGCTTAAAAATTGCTAAGCAAAGCAAGGACCATAGAACATTTGTTCTTGAGTTATGTAAAATGTCTGTTTTACATGAACTTATTAAATAGCTTGTCTGTGTCGTCTTGGCTCCTCATAATGCCAGCCTGTGAATCAAATCAAACCACACATAACTGTGTGGAACTGAGTGGTAAAATGGTATATGTATATAAACAGTCATAGACCTTTCCCAAAGCATCATTTCTTTGATAATGTGTATGGGAGTTCAACAAAAGCCTTGCTGGTACAGCTGCTGATATTTGTAAGTGCAATAGACCTGAATTAGAATGCATATTCTGACTTCACTTATTTGTTCCGAAGTGACCATTACACAAATCCTTGGTGCCCTGCACTGGTTACTTGTTTTAGAATTCCAAGATCTAAGGGTGTCTGCGCCCTCAGCCGTGGAAAATCCATGTATCTGTATCTATATATCAGTTTTTGCCTATACACTTAAGGTGGATTCATGCATTGAAAAGTGTGGTTTGGATTTCATTGTGTGTGTATAGTCATTTCTGCCACTTAGGTTTTAAGAGGACAGTAACTAAACAAGAAGAAATGTCACCACTCATGAATAAGATGAAAAATGATTAGTTGGGAAAGGTTCTGGCAGGGACACAGAGTCCACAGCCCTTGTGGTTCAAGGATGGAGCAGACCTGCAGGACGGCATCTCAGCCTGCCCAAATGTATAAACACGTGTCTTGTCGTTGTGGGTCATCCCAGGTGACACCCCTTCCGGTTCAGAGTTGCGGCAGGTGCTTTAACCAAATGTACCTACTTATAAGTCTAGTTTAATGTGCATTTAAATGATGCATTAAAAAAGATTGCTGCTTTAACATGTACAGTTTGCATTTTGTGACAGCTTTAATTTGAAGACAACTGTCGTGACATGAAACAAAGATGTGTGCCACCTAAAAATGAAATGATGCCCTACCCACAGAACAGATGGCTTTGAAATGTGTCCTTTTATTAATTGATTATAATTAAAGATTGAGAAAGACTTTAATTATTCTAGTGGCACACTACAGTCTTACAGCTGCCAGTGAACAGGAAATTAAAGGTTATAGAAAGTCTATATTAAAAGAATGTTTCTCCATAAAGCTGAGAAATAAATTCTAACCATGAGCCTTTCATTGGCTGCATCAACAGCTTAGACTCATGATAAGATGCAAAGGGACAAAGTTATCAGCAGCCTGAAGGCCAAACAGCTGCTTGACCCTGGCAGTGTCCCTGAGGCCCTGCTGCTGAGTCTTGTTACCTAATGCTGCACGTGTTCCGCACCAGTATTATTGTTCCAGGGCTGGGTACAACATACTGGCCTTCAGTGATACTCAGCTAGTCAGCAGAATCCATGTCTGCAGATAGTTATGGAATCACAGATGAATATCAAACAACTGAATGGTGCTGTATTTTTGAGAGGAACACTGGAAGCAGCAGCAGCCGCCTTTCTGTGATTCCAGACGTTTTTGGAGTAAAGCAGATTTGAAATGGCTACAAAACGGACTGATTCTTGTATTTACCATGCTTGATCCAATTTACTACAGACAGCATACCATACACTTTACAGTGTATTACTGTTTATTAACTGTGGCTTAGAAGGTACACAAACACATTAAACAACATGAGAAATGGTTCTGTATGATTTATACTTCATGATTGTGTCTGAATGTCTGAAGAATATCTTGCCTGCTGTCCATATCAAATGAAAACTGTCAAATGTTACAAACATTTAGGAGTATGAGGTTCAAAGTTCTTGTTCAACTTGGGAACAGCAGTTGAGAGAGCTGCTTTTCTGGAGCTTTTGGTAATATCACATGAGGACTTCTCATTCAGGCTGGCTTAAATTGGGAATCTGGTTGGATAAGCCTCACTCTTAAGAGCCATTTGGAAAATCTAATTTGGATCTCTGTTTAGAAACAAATTATGTTTCTCTTGTGCTAGTCAGACATACATTGTGCAGTCTGCAATTATGTCTGTGCTTGACATTTTAGAATGACATTTTCTTAAATTGTTTTTATTCTGTGCTTTTCATTGGTTATTTTAATTTCATCTGTTAAAGTGCTCTTTATTTGAATCTTAAATGATTGTTTTCGTGAACTATGTGTACATCGCTTGGTTTTATGTCTTGTCAACCATTATGCCTTCTCTTTGAATAACGTTATTATGGTGATGTTGCCTTTTGACTTAGTCTCAGAGCATCACAGTGCAATGGGCTTGAAACATTTCTCACTCATCGTGTCTCATGCGAGAAGGTGTGATGGTCTACATTATTTTGGTATGTAAATGTGTGTGTGTATTCTTACACTATTGACTTATCCTTGTGCACAGGTCATGATCTCAATGAGACTACCAGTTTAAATAAAGTATTCACAATTAACTAATTCAAAACATGCTGTCCCACGTGCTGCCAGGCCATTTTCAGCTCCTTTCTTAAACCTCGAGTCTAAATAATGTTCTTCCCCTGCAACAGCACATCGTCTTATCAGAGCCCTGAGGTCTGCGAGGATACAGGTCCGGGGACAATGCCTCATCGAGGAAGACCTCACATCTGCCTCTTAGAAATCTTTTCAACTCAGGACTTCAAGACTAAACTTAAATGCTGCGTTTGTGCTGACAGGTCTAATAGTTATCTCCCAAACATGCAAGTTCTCTTTCATTTCTACAGAAACCACAATCATTTTTATAAGAGCAAACTCTGAAACAGCTTTTTCCTGTTTAAGTTCATACATTTGCTAATGCCCTTCCCTGCATCCACTGAGACACCCTTTCATCTAAATCTCCAAATGAAAACTGTCATCAGGTGACAAACGAAAGGTGTTAGTAAGGTGTAGTTCCACCATGAGCCTCCACAACAGCTTCAGTGCTCCTTGTCAGAAATTCTCGAAGTGTGTGGAACTCTACTGGAGGGATGAACGGCATTCTTTCAAACATATTCCTTAGAAAACCTCCCATAGTGTTGAGATCTGGTGACAGTATGATTCACATCATTTTCATATGCATCAAACCAGCCCCTATCCTATATAAAAGATCTGCTTTAGACACAGCACGCACGCAAAACTGTCCACAGTGTCCCTCTGTGGATGATCCAGAGCCTTCCCTTCACCTGTCAGTGGTCATAATGTTATGGCTGATCGATAAGCACAATAATGGTGGTGAGAAGTTGTGTAAGTGGGTTTCAGAGCACATGAGCTAACAGCAGGCCTGTCGTTATCAACACTTAGTGGCAGCTTTGGGCTAGAAGAAAAACAACTTGGACAGAAAAATCTAAACTCGGCTACAATATTAGATCAAAAAATTTATTACAAACATCAGTCATGACTCAAACCATCTCACCTGCAGCATCACTGCTTTTCAACATTCTTCCAAACAAAGGCAACATTTCAAATAAAACAGCAAAAAATGCAACTTCAACAAATGCATTAACATTGCTGGCAAAAATAAACATTCATTTGGTTCACTATACACTTGAGTATGTCTGATTATCAAAGTCTAAGCTAGCTTTCAAAGCTGACGGCAATCACAGTCATAATACAGGCATGCTCAACAGTTCTGAAATGACTTGAATATGAAACTGAAAAATTTGAATCATTGGTACTGCTTGCTTTGGGGGCATCCAGACTGAAACATGGCCCACACTGAGACCTTTGTGTTTCAACAGCAGCAGAGTAACACATTCTACTATTGCTCCCAAACTCAAATAACAAGATAAATATCCCAAGGTGCAACAGGGCTGAAAAAGGTCAAACTGTCCATTTGAGCACAGATCTCACTGACAGCAGGACATTTAAAAAGCTGTGACCCACATAAAATAAAAATATATCTCTTCAGTCCAAACAGGATGAGGCAGCTTCAACACATTTAACCAGTAACTTCTTGTGTGAGGCATAACAAACAAGGGCCACAGTCCACCACATCTAAGGATCAATACTGTGTGATCAATTCATCAGATCTCACCTTTTTGTCAAACAGGTCCTCCTGTTAAATCACAGGTGCTTTAAAATCAAGGCAGTAACATAAAAACATGATAATAAATTAAACAAAGAAAAACAACCTTATCAACACTAAAATATACTAAAATACACTATTGCATCTCACCATGTTGACAGTATCTGTGGGGACAGAGGCACTCGGTGATGGCACTGTCCACTTCTCACATTACAATAACAGCATGTTTACAGCAGACAGAATTGGTGACACTCCCGATCAGGTTTAAACTACAGTCAGAAGAGCAGCAGGTTCACTAAGGAAGACCAGTACCACCAGGAGAAATACATACACAAAGCCTTCCAAATGACAAAAATACAAGCACTCATGGTAAGTCAAAATTATTAGCTAGCATGACAAACTTAGATAGTAGGCAAAACAACTTTAGCTAGGCCAAAATTATGATACAAAGTCATAATTATGAGATAGTGAGTCACAATTTGCACTTATAATGGACTAATAATTATGACATGGAATAAATTTGACTACACTAAATGTACACAAAAAAAAAAAAATCAAAATTATGACAATAAGTGAAAAGTTTGACAAACTGATTAAAAATTATAAATACAAAATTAGGAGATACTAAGTCAAACTTTTAAACTAAAACTTATGAGTTAGTCCAAAATGACAAAAAACTATTTTGTTTGGGTTTTTTTTCCTGGCAGAAATGGGCTTCCATACCTTTCACCTGTCATTCTTCAGATCAAAACAATTCACCATTCATGTTCAAAATGTACTTTTAACAGTAATTCTCATTCACACTCACTGTATCAACTCAAAGCGAGATAATTAAGGCAGTAACCATTTCACAGTCCTTCATGAACATTGTGCAGGGTGTAATATCTACATTACTTCTGCAGTCATTTTAAAAGCACATCATGCAGCCAGACTATATAACAGTGAGGAGCTCAGGGTGATAATAACCTTGTCGTTTTGATTCTGGAATATGGGAGATATCATCCTATTTTAACACACAGTGAGGGGATTTACTGGTTAGATAAGTAGGTGAAGTTTCTCTAGGCTGGCATTATGAGCTGTTAGCATGTGATATGGTGTAAGCAATTTCCTGTTGACTTCACCTCACCACAGCAGGCATTACAAACTCTGCTTGACAGAAAATATTTTTCTGGAGTGAAACGTTTTATGACTGAGTCTAGTTTCAGCTGGGGTTCAATACACCAACTATGGTTCCATTTTATTCCAGTACAAATCCACCATCAGATGTGCTGTTATTTAGTTCCTACATTTCCCAGAATTCCTTTCAAAAACCCCAAAGAAGGGATGCAAGCTTGTGGCTTTTTAACAGTGAGGCAAGTCGATGAGAACACAAGATGATCCAAACATCTTGTCTTGTTGCTGCACTGCATTCTGCTCTGTTGATGCTACTGTAGGTGAAGAAACATGCATCTCATACCACCAGACATTTACTGTGGGTGTTTTAAATAACTCAAATGTATAAATAGTTTGAATTCTAGCTGTGCTGAAATACCTCAACATATCACATCTCTACATTTGGCCAGTATACTTTGGAAGTGGAAAGAAATCACACCTCAAAAACAATATGGTCCCAAAAATGCAAAGTATGTGACTAATGTGGCTGCCTCAACAGTTCTAGGGTGTATTGTTCCTTTAAGCTGGGTTAAGGTGAACCTCCTCACCTCAGTGTTATGCATGTGTTAAAGTGACAAGCATGGCAGTGAGCCGTTTACAGTACAAATGAATAAATGCATACTGGACTCTGGCTCCTAATAACCTGAATGATCCCCATACAAAAGCAGACAATTCCTCCTCAAACAAACCCAGCAGAGCCTCGAGGATCTAAGAACGAATAGCTGTATGGTAGTTCTTCTCTTTCACTTGTAGACAACTTCTTCACTTCCTTGTCATTTTCAATTTCATCATCTCACTTCCTGAATCTATCTAAACTCACTTTATCATTCTCTTTGACCTGTGGACAGGAAGTTACCAGGGATGTACCAAGACCACTTCTAAAGTCAATATCATGTACAAGACCAGGTCGAAGAGTGGTAGACACAGGCAATGTACCTGTTCTTCTAAATGTAAGAAAAATAGATCTGACAACCAGTCTCAGCTGCTACAGCCCTGTAGTTATTAATCAAAGAAAAAATCCATTTAAAAACATGAAAACAGGATGTACTGGATTTGAGAGCAAGGCTCATCTGCAGACTCTTCTGCTTTTCTTCCTCCATCTACTCTTCCTCTTCTTCCTCGTCATCATCCTCATCATGGCAGTGGGTGATCTCCTGTGGAGCCTGAGGGAAAAAGTGTGGGGGCTGGATCTCGCTGATGGATCGGGTCAGCTGGTGCCGTTTACACTCCATTTCCTTGAGGTCGACATCTTGGCGGTTTCGTGTAGCCAGCGGCGACTCTGTGTCGATGATGCTGACATGGGTGTGCTCCACCGTCGACTCATGAGGCATCTGGGAGGGAGAATTTCTAATGTAATGCCATAAATCTAAAATATATGAAGTGCAGATGACAGACCCAAACATTTAAGGCTGTATAAACTTTGCCCTGCGTGAGAACTACGAGTGAATCTTACCAGTACATGTGCAGCTCTGAACAGATAGCTGAAGGGGTAGTAGAGCAGGTTGATAAAGGAGGCAGCGTACAGGTCAGCGTAGCGCATCACTTGGGAGGCAAACAGTGTCTGTCGGGATCCACTTCGAAACAGACTTCCCATCATGCCGTAGCACATGTCCATGTCATGGGTCACTTTCTGGAAAGGACACAGAGACATGCATGACAACATTTCATTTACTGATATTTTTCTTCAATCCTGAAGATTTTGGCAGACATGATTTGTCTTTTTGGCCGCAGACAAAACATTTCTATACAAGGAACATCTTATTTTTAATAGAAGTGGTACAAGGAGTGGAAGCATTTTTTTCTTATTTGTGCTTATCGTATTTTACACTTATATTTATGTCTATTTATATTTCATTTTATTTTATTTCCTTTCTACTAGTACTTCTCTATACATGAGAGCAACTGTAACCGCATAATTTCCCCTGAGGGGATCAATAAAGTATTCTGATTCTGAGTATTGTGCATGGGCATACAACTGCCCTTACAGGGATAACTTGTGTGGAATTAAACTGAATTGTGGTCACAGTTTTAGTGTGGAATGCCTCCATTTTAATTGTGATAATGGCTTGAATGATGACCATACAGACAGTATTGTCTTCTTTATGTCAGTTGTGACAACAACATGCACATTTGATAGTGCTCTCGACTCCTGCACCTACTACACTACAACTATTAGTTGAAGGAACAGTGAGTGCTAAAACCAGGCTCAGTAATATACAGGGTTGTGAATATTAAAAATTCCTCAGTGTCCTTAGAAAAAATTGAGACAACACCATCAGGGACATTGAAATCTCTTCTGTAGACATTCATAACAATGGTCACCATACAAAATGTTGAAAAGCAGTAGTAACGGAAATATTGGCAATATCAATTTTACACAATTCTTCAAAATCTCATACTGCTCTCGACTTCTATGTTTAGAGGAGCTAAAGGAGGAAGAAATATATGTGGGAGGAAGTTTTACCTTAATCCGTCTCTGCAGTGAGCTGATGTCAGGCCTCTCATTGCTGCTGCTGTCCAGATGCCTGAGGACAAAACACAAGTGTACTGTGATCTGTGAGCCCAGCTCTATTTAAAATATAGTTTCCACATCAGCTGGAGGCTATACAAGCCCTGCAAGGCAAGATTAAATAACATGCTGCCAATTTCTACACTCCTCTTTCTGTAAACAGAGACATCATACAGCTCTGGTCAGTTTCATATACTGAAGTAAAAAGTGATTTACTTATTTACTTATAGTAGATCTTCTCCAAGAATCGCCACCTTAATGTGATGGAGGGGTTTTAGTGTCCCTGTGACCCTTGGAGCTGTGTTGTCGGGGACAGTAGGTCCTGGTAGGGTCTCCCAAGGCAAATTGGTCCCAGGGGAGGGGCCAGTCTAAGAGCAATTCACAGACCCTATATAAATCAGCCAAGAAGGAGCTGCAGCACCTCTCCCGGAACAGGAAAACAGTGGATTGCTCCCTCCGGGTTGGGAGTGAGTTGCTGCCCCAGGCGAAGAGATTTAAGTATCTTGGGGTCTTGTTCATGAGTGAGGGTAAAATGGAGTGTGAGATGGACAAGTAGATTGGTGCAGCGTCAGCAATATGGTACCGGAACGTTGTGGTGAAGAGGGGAGTCGGAAGGCAAAGTTTACAATTTGCTAGTCAATCTGCATTCCAACCCTCACCTATGGTCACAAGCTATGGGTAGTGACCGAAAGAATGAGACCGCGGATACAAGCGGCCGAAATGAGTTTCTTCCGTAGGGTGGCTGTGCTCACATTTCATCCAAATGAGGAAGTGCAAAGAGAGTAGTTGGTATTTTGGTGGAAATTGGGTCTTAAACATTATGTTGAGAATAGATGTCTCAGAACCACGTCTGTTTGTGGAGTAAAGTCACTCTGCTGATAATTCTGTCAGTAAGGGCAAATACTTTCTAACCATTATAAGCATTTCAATCAGTATAAAAAAATGAAAGTCTAATGTGATTAAAGCAGGAACACTGGTAAAGCAGAAACCAATACAATTCATTAAACTTTGAGGTAGCAGAACTACATTTAAGGTGTCCTGGCATATTCAACAGACCCCTGCTAGCCAATTAAAAACAGGCATTTTCTGTAGCCATAGTAGAAAAGCATGGATATTTACCTCTATAAAACTTTATGCTATGAAAATGCAACCTGTACGTATAAGTATATGAATAAAATACCCAGACATTATTTCTACCCACGTCTCTCCACGATAGCAGGGACACAATAAATAACTATTGGAAAACACAGTGCGCACAGGCAATTCCACCACACTGGATGACTTATTAAATTGTTGTTGAAACCAAATAAACTTGCAAAGCAAGTTTCAGGTTATTTAAATAGAGAGAGAAACAACTGAAAAGATTTTTACAGTGTTGTTACTGAAACTCAGGAACCAGTTTCTATAAATTCTTCTTGTAATAACATTTACTTGAATCTTTTCCCCACCAGAATCTCTAAAAAGTGCAGTAAGAACTTTAAAAAAATAATAATTGCAAGACACAACAAACAGCTACCTTAACTATGAGGAACTCACTTGTAAAGCTCTGCGAGGAAGCAATCCAGAGACTGAAGTTCCTCAAATATGGCTGAAAAACAACAACTGGGATTAGTACATCACATCGCATTTATTCCGGTTTAAATCTGTCTTTAACCAGACAGTCCCAAAATATGACAACACTTTCTACTTTTAACAGACCTGCATCTTTTACTATTGGGCCTTGCATTGATCTGAGGTTCAGATTATTTCATGGTCACATTGTTACATTAGTAGGCATGTGATTGGCAAAGGACAAAAAAGCAGGAAACAGAGACCGAACGTGAAAGCGTGTGTCTCAGGTGAGAGCTGGCAACACTGATCCTGACATACCTGAATAATACGTTCTGAAACAGCGTCGGGGCGATCTTCTTGTCAAGATGACTCAACTCGACTCAACCCCCCCACCCCTTTTAATTTTTTTTTTTAACGGATCTGTATGATTCACGTGGGTCACATTTTCAGGTCGGAAAATCCGGAATTCCAGATTAATCCGGAAAAATCACATCCCTAATTAGGTTACACCTTGTGAAATACAGACCACTGGAACCCAACAGAAAACTGAAGCCCAGTCACATTTTCTGTCACGCATGGTAATGTATGAGTATTTTTTCTTAACCTCTAAACCCATTTTATAGATTGTTTATTAAGTAACAGTGAACTACAGCTGCTGCTGTTAATGCTGCTACTAAAAGTTAAACTGGATTTCTAATTAAGCCAGATCATAACATCCCTTAAGTTTTGTTACTGCTGAATAACACTGTTTAATTGAATTAGAACAGTAGAGTTATAAAGCTACATGTATGTATGAGTGTGTATGCGTCCAGTCTCACAGCTCTTGTCAGTCCAGACATGCAACTCCTGGGCCAGCTCAGGTATCACCAGGAAAGTCCTCCAGCCCTGGCGCTTCTTGGATTTGAGAATGTCACCGAAAATGTGGTCTCCAATGTAGACAATGTCCTTTCCTTTAGCACCCAGCAAGTCACACACGATGTCTGAAGAACCTGGGAGTACAAATATGGCATTTTCAATATCATAATGTCATTATGGGGAATTTTATCAAAACCTATGAAACATAATCCATGATAATTTTATATGAAGTTGCACTTATAGCTGACATTCAACCTCTACCAGGTTTCTGTTACTGTTTCTGTTTGCTATTCTAAACACTGGGTGTCTGGTTGGTCCTGCTTAAGGTAATCCTTTGGGACACCTCTAATACCACTATTCCATCAGACATTTATCTTAGTTATTGCATATTTTAATGAGTTTGCCTACGCGATTTACATGTAGTGAATTATTGTAAAGGCGAATTAGGCTTCCTAAAGAGATACTGCACACTTCCAACGTGTTTTGTGAGCTGAAAACTAAATAATATGACTGCACACAATCAAACACAAACACATCAATGCTGCTGTTAATATTGACATTTCTTACCAAATTTATCAAAATCGGCATTTCATGGGTTGAAAATGTCTCAACACGCCATCTACTGTTTTAAATCAACCCTGAACCTGCGAGGCCAATGCTGACATAGAGTCGACTGGTTGGGACCTGTCTACGTCATGAAATGTATATAAAATAGACTCTAATCAGAGTCAGTCAGTCTCCCCCATGTCCCCTGACCCACACACTATGCAGCCACGAAGCCACACCTCCTACAGGTGTGGTTCCCCTCACTCAATTCAATTCAATTCAGTTTTATTTATATAGCGCCATATCATAACAAAGTTATCTCAGGGCACTTTTTGGAGTAGAGCAAGTCTAGACCGACTCTTTATATTTACAGAGACCCAACATTTCCCACCATGAGCAAGCACTATGCGACAGTGGCAAGGAAAAACTCCCTTTTAACAGGTAGAAACCTCGAGCAGAACCAGGCTCTAGGTGGGCGGTCATCTGCCTCGACCGGTTGGGTTGAAGGGGGAGGGGGGGAGCAGGAGAGAGAGAGCAGGAGGAAAGAAAACATACAGCAACACAATACAGTTTCACACAGAGATGTAACGCAACGGCCGCGGCAATGGCATGGCTGTCGACACCAACAGAAACAATACTAAGAGCAACACTCATTCTTTACATTTGCTGAGAGAGGATTCTAGCAGAATCTGAGGGTGGAGTTACACTTAATATTTAAAACCACGCCTAGTCCTGACTGATCACAACTTCTGTAATCAAGAATCATTAGACATTATTTATTATTTTTTATTTATTGACACCTTCACAGTAAGGCTTATCAAGACATGCCACAATGATGGTTAATGTATTGTTTTACTACTAATACTAACTACTTTACTAGAAACATAATTGCACTCTTATTCAACGAAAATAAACAAAGTTATTTTAAGGGGGAATATGTTTTTAATCCCATGTCTTTTTTAGCCTATGTATTAGTTTTAAATTAAATTATTTATAAAAATAAACCTATACCATATAAAATAACAAAACCTGTGAATCACTTGACTCAAATCACGGGAATGTACTCTCTAGCTTCCTTTTGGGTGGCATCTTTCCTCTCCCTTTTCTTCTCTATTGATATACTCCACACCTATGGGCAGTAAGCAGGTATGATTTAAGAATGAACATTCACTTTGTTACACACAAAGCAGGAGAAAATTACTCAATGACAGGATAACCAAAAATGTAACCATGGATAAAATGTAAACAGAGAGAAAAACATATATACTTGATCATATATATTAGTGCAGGAAGTTCCATTACATACACACAATTTGAGGCACTGACACAGACAGATAGGCACGTTTCTCTATCATCATGTTTACATTGTTGTGAAGCAGAGGCTAGTGAAACGCAACTTGTTAATTAAAACTATTTTATTAGAATCAAAAATGAATATAATAAAGTAGCTGGCTGGAGTTAAATGAGTAGTCGGCTGTTTGGCGCTTATGGAAAGATCTGGTTCCTGTGTAGCACAATGGAATGTTCACTTTTAGTTTCTTCAAGCTCAGTCACAACTCTATTACTATCATTTTAAAGACCCAAATCATCATTTTTGACCATGTAAAATATACAGATACATTCACATAGTGTGACTATTTTAATTTCTCAACTAATCAGAACTGCAAATGTAATATAGTCCTGTTTTAAACAAACCTTTATCAGCATCACAAAGTGTTCACTTTGATTTTGTTCTTGTCTAGCATTAGTTTGTGTACAACCGCTTAAGCTGGGCTTAAAACCATGTGATGTAATGAATCACACCAGTCAACAAGGTATAAATCACAATCTGCTACATTACTGTGAAGTGAGAAATAATCCAATTCATGAGAAATAATATCACTTCCAGACACACTTGGGTGGTTGTGTGAATATTTCCATTCTTAAAGCAAATTAATTCAGAAAAAATTTGTCAAGCTGTTAAGAAGGTTCCTTATTTACCTCCAGAGTAAACAATACCATGCTGGAGAGGTCCAGTGTACGTGCCGATCTTCAGCCGACCTGTGGTCTGAAAGAAAGACTGAGTCACATACTAAACTATATTTTAAATAACTGCACTCAAATATAAGCAGAGTATGGTATTTGGTCCATGCAGGCTTCTAAAGTACACACTCACAGTGTCGACCTGCCGCAGCACTGTTCCCTCTCCAAAGAACATGGGCTTACGGGCGTCCACCAGTATCAGGTCAAAGTAGGACTGCCAGGGCCGGTGTGGTGTACCTGGCTGTGATAAACACACACAAACACATGCACACAAACAAACATGCATGCACAAACACACATCATTTATGATTTCAATGGTTTTTAAGTACATTCTGGTTGTACAGTACCATGTCTACTGACACCTCATCTCATTCATGATGAATGAGATCTGTTGTTTCTTACTTTATCTCTCTTGAACACTTTATCATCACGCCATAGCTGTTCCAGAAATTTCTGAGCAAAGTGGTTCAATTCAAATCTATTGAGATTCCTGACAATACAAATGTTGTTAAATAATTAGTGTTACCTTTGGGCCGTGAGGAAAGTCAAACAGGTAGGTCATAATTTTCTGCAAGAAGACAGGAGAGTTTTTAACATCCGGGACCAGAACAACACAGAAAAAGGGAATCTATACTCCATCATTACCATCACCTGGCATTAATACTTCAAAAGAGAACTTAAAGCGCCACCATTCACGCAAGTGTGAAAATGAATCAGTAAATTATGAGTTTTTCTACAAAAACATAAAACAGTAGGTTCTGGTCTGCTTTAAGCAAGCATTCATGTCTGACTGTGAACTTCATCTCACCTCTGTGTATTTGTAATCACTGTTGGTGGCCAGAAATACTTTGGCTACTTCATTCATGCGACTGAGGAGGAGAGGAAGCTTCGGCTTGGTGGAGGAAAACAGAACAAACATCAACAGCAAAAAAATGACACTGGGCTGAAATGTGTTGTTTTACCACTACAGAGTACTACAGTATTTGTAAGCCCAACTATAAAGTAAAAGTCCAGGTTGGTATATAGTTGGTGTATATGTATAAGCAGACCTTATTATGCTGGTTTACTTACATCCTTTACCACATACTTCTCCAGGTTTTCAACAGTTTTTTCTTTTAAGGACCCCTGTGAAAATAAATCAAACAGTGGACTGAGGGCTGGAAATGAACTGACTGCAGCAGGCCTACAGCTGCCTGGAAACAGGTGTAATGTGGAAAAGGACATGATTCTACCTTGAAATGAACCCAGTCCACGCCGTCTCGGACATCCTGGAACATGCTCTTGTAGGACATGAAAAGGTCGCCATCTTTGAAGCCAGTCTCACAACTACAGAGACAGTTAAAATCATGTTAACATTGGTGTCTGCATAAAATGGAATTCAGAGGGTCAAACATGACATGGACACAGTGTTTCCCCCAGAACTGTGTTGTTGTCATAACAGAAAAGCTTCTGAAAGAGCATTTAGACCATCAGGATACTGAAATTCCACTGAAACTCTGAACACGATTATTGTCATTAAACAGGCTCTTATTCAGAATGTCACGTCACTTCCCACAGACAGCCAGTGTTGTGTACCTAACAGTGAGTATACAGTACCTTGAATATCTGGAGCAATTACTGAAGAAATCAACCAGACAAGCAAAGAGGTAAGTTTCTGAGAAAGAAGAAATAAGACTAGAATCAGTGAGACTGACTATAGACCTGAATATCAACATGGAATCAACATGACAAATCAACAATGTAAAGAAAACAGTGGAATCATATTCATACCTTTGTCAGTGGACTTCGGTTTAAGCACCATTACTATTTTAAAATTCCTTTTAATATGCAGGAGAACATATGGTTTTCTCTTTTTGGATATTTTAGTTTTGAGCATCTGTGTGGGCAGCTGATGACTGAGAGAGACACTGATTAGCCTACAAATGTTCATACAAGATATGTTTTTCCCTTTATCAATACATCCACAAAGAGTTAACACAGGTGTGACAGCCAAACTCACAGGTCAAGTGATTTTAGTGCTGAGGTTGTAGGATCACAGTGTTGGTTGTGTGAGGATTAAAATACTGTGCAATGAAAAAAATAACAGCATATGCATTAAATTCGGGTTTTTCATTAAACACGGAACGACAGTCTTGGCTGATGCGAGGCATCCACATTTGTTTTGGTTTCAGGCCAAGTCAGATATATTGGAGCTTTTGGAAAAAGGCATACATGCCAGCAGACAGAGTTATCGGAAGAAAAGTTTGCCTGCATACAGTTGAGACAGTTTAAACCATCAGTTCAATCAGCGCAAGCTTACGGACACCACTACGGATGGACAAGACGCCTGAAGTGGATAAGTTCTGGAGTGTTGGAGGGGCTGTTGACCAATGGACACACTGACTGACTAAGCGGTTCTGTTCACGCGTTGTTCTTCCTCGCACCGTGAGTAATGAACTATTTTTTGTCGTTTTTGATCTAAGCTACATTTGATGAACTGTGCGTCTGTGCAATCTCGAAGCAAACTCTTGGCGGACATTTTGTTTGGACTGTGAGAAAGAAAATGAACTGACAACGCGTAAAGAGAATTTTGTTTGTGTGTATGATTGTTGAATGCTGAACCATACTCTGTTTTGTTTAGTTTTTGCGGATAATACATTTCACTGATCTAAACTTAACACATTTCTGTGTGTGGGTATTTTAGCAGGTCTTACATCATATTTTGTGTGTCATTTTCTGAGATTGTATGTGTGACACTCGATTATTATGTACATCCTTTGTCTGACACTACAACTTTTCATCAGGTTAACCCCAGCTGGCACCCAAGCAAAAAAAGAACAAGTCTATAGAAGAACAAGAAACCGCCACAACGCGGCATAAGCAAGAGGTAACAATGTCGACCTGTCCGCTGGTTGAAACCTGTACAGTGATGAGCTCGAAACTGCCTGTCTGTCTATTGGAATAGAAAGGATATCACACACTCTTTTTGGTACCTGCTCGTACAGACATTGCACCAATGGAATTACAGTACAGCCATCATCAGTCAGTACCAACAATTCACACCCACTGGAGAACATCAATATAAGTAGCACTATCAATGCAGAAAAAGAAATACATTTTAAATTCCTTATTTTTAGGAATTACAACTTTGACCAAGTGTGTTTGTGCATGTCAGATGGACTTTAAATCAACTGTTTAAATTTACTAAATCTTACTTTTTGCTAGCTACACCTTCTCCAGCATGATCATTTGCTACTTTTCTGTATTTCAAACTATTTTAAATGAAATTACTTTGGGTATTTAGACAAAATAAGCAATTCAAATCACTTTGGGCTCTGGTAACATGGGTAATTTTAAAAATCTTTTTTAAAATTTTAAATCTATTATTTTGTAGACTAAATGATGCACTGATTATTCAAAGAAATTATCTTAAGCCTGATGAAAAATGATACCTGAAGCCTGATGGTAAAATGGCTAATCATGCTCAACTGATTAACACTGAATACCTAAAAATCTTAAATTTAGGATTATATCATGTTTTAATACTCAGTTTTTAATTCTGAGATTAATACAAATAGTAGACTAGCTGTTTTTATTTGTTTTCTTACCAGGCAGGTTGAAGAGTGTGTTGAGGATGTAGAAGCGGTCTGTGTCTCCACGTTGAATAAATTTGTTGGGGTACATCTCTCTGATGTCAGGTCTGCGCAGAGTACAGATACATACATACATACATACAGGTGGGTAACAAGTGATGAAGAAGGTCAAACCAGCAAACATGAGTTATACATACAGTTAATTATTTGCATTACATTGAATTTCTATTAGCTCTCTCTGCAGTGGTCAGAAATGTTCATCTTGCCCCTTACCCCTGTGCTTGCTACATGCATGTGTGTTTTGTGCAAGTGCTATTAGAACATGAGATACTAACAACATGGGAATTGCTCATGAAGACACTGCTCTACGGTGCCAACAGTGGTTAAACACCTTTTTAGTACGTTTAAATTTAGTCTTATCAAATGCTCTTGATTATAATGTATGTAACCTAGACACACTTATATGTAAGGTATAGAACTATGGTTAGGCAGTATCTCATTTTTGATACCTTCAGACTTTCCCTATACTTTATCATGGTATTGTAGCCATGTTAGTGGCATGGCTCTATGGATGGCAATGTCGGTCTGTCGGTCAGTCCACCTCTTTGGTCCAGACTGGAATAACTCAACAACTACTGGATGGATGGCCATTCAATTTTGCACAGATTCATGGTGCCCAGAGGATGAATCCTACTGACATTAGTGATCCCCTGACTAGTCCTCTAGCAGCACCAGCAGGTGAAGATTTTCACTTATTCTGTGAAATATCTCAACATCTACTGGACAAATTGACACTAAATTTGATGCAGAAATTTGTGGTTCCAAGATGATGAATCCTAATGACTTTGGGGATTCTCTGACTTTTCTTCTAGCGCCACCATGAGGTTGACATTTGCGGTTTTGAGTGAAATGTCTCAACAACTATTGGATGGATTGCCATTAAATTTGCTACACACATTCATGTCCCTCTCAGGATTAATTGTAAAAACTATGGCAATCCCCTGACTTTTCATCTAGCGCCATCATCAGGTCAACAAAACTAATGACATTCCCATCAGCCTCAGCTGTTTATGGTAGCATGCTAACATGCTAAACTAAGAAGGTGAACATGGTATAAATGTTATATCTGCATAACATCAGCATGTTAGCATTGTCATTATGAGCATGTTAGCACGATGACATTAGCATTTAGGTCAAAGTACAGCCTCACAAGCATGGCTGTAGACTCTTAGTCTTTATGATTCATAAAGAATACTGCTGTAGGTGGGATAACGGAAGGATCTAAGATTGTTGATTTTAGAGATGTGGTGGACTGTGTTGACAGCTCATTGGGAGTAGGGGACCTCACCCCCTCAAAAAGTTGAATCCATGGACACACACCAGGATGTTCCCGTAGGCATCCACTTTGAGCAGGTTGCCATACATTGTGTCAAACACCAGACCTCTAAGGAAAAAGGAGACAAGTGAGCAAAGACAGAAAATCAGAGACAGAAAGCAGAAAGCACAATTGAGAGTGAGAATTTGTTGCACTGGTATTCAAATATCAAGACAGCATTAAAATAGATTTCAAAAAGGCAGAGTTTTGTGAACCAGCCTGGTGGGGAAGGAGGGGTCGTAGACAAAGTTGAGCAGCTCTTGTGGATATCCAATGGACACCAGGCGCTCCACTGTCAAGTCGAAGCCCAGCGACTCATACTCTGGAGATTTATACACTACACAGACAGACAGACAGACAGACAGGGAGACAGGCTCATGTGCACAACACATAAATCACCCTGATGAAGGCAATGCAATAAAAAAACACTGATTCGAAAAGAACGCTATACAGAGAGTTTATCTGAAATGATATTACCTGCACCACGCAGCAACAATCTTAATTATTCAGAACTTTCAGGTCTGCTTGGAAAAGCAGATTCTTTAAAAGTCAGACAGGGATGCATTAAAATACATTGTGGAGATTGGAAA
This sequence comes from Macquaria ambigua, assembly GCA_008360985.2. Lineage (NCBI taxonomy): Eukaryota > Metazoa > Chordata > Actinopteri > Centrarchiformes > Percichthyidae > Macquaria > Macquaria ambigua. The sequence continues at coordinate 49,351 of VMKM01001117.1, read as the reverse complement.
AAAGGACTTCCCTAATCATCTGTTAGCTCATAAATGCAGCCGACTCTCATGTATCAAAGCTGTCTACAAAACACATCACCACCAAAAACCAGTTCTTTGTTTATGAGGCATAAAAAAGGTGGGATTTACAGATGATGAATATTGGCACATATTGGTGTCAGCTGTTAAAAAACCGATATTGCTCTGACCCTCGTTCACACCCCAGCCCCCTCCTCCTATCATGGTGTGTGGAATTACTGTCTTGCCTGCCTCCAGGCCAGGAATATCCCCACTCACTGCTGGATGGCAGCAGCTTGGGTTACAGTGGGTGCTCCAGTGAAGTGGGAATTTCTATATTTCTATAAAAAGGACACTAAATATGAGGAAATATTCCTGCTATTTTTACTGTGAAAATGTGCTGCCCTATTTTTGTTGTATTTACATTATTTTTTATTGTATGTTTTATGCATTCCTTATGTTTATTGGTTTGTCTTTACTTTGCATATGTGGCATTATGGTCCATATGTATAAAATTCATAACGAAAAACAACCTCAAACTGCACTTACCTGCCAGAGTGTAATCCATATCAAAACCAAAACACTTGATCTTCTCCATGGCCAAGCTTCGGTTGACAAACACTCTGGAAGGATAGAACAACGGATGGTCAATCAACGCATGACAGCTGGCAGTTCAAATGAAATGCTGCACTGCTTAGACTTCCTACAACACACTTTTAATTTCACAGTGAATAGTAGACAAATCAGTGTATCATCTAGTGTAACATTTTTCTCTAAATGTCCCGTTTCTCAAGTTTAAAAGGATCAGAGCTAGAGCTACAGGAGACAGAAGTAAAGAGCAGGACTGACTGAGCAACACTTCTGGAGGTCAGCTTCTGATGCATCGCAGGCTGTGTTTGGGGGAACTACCATGAGTCACTTAAATAAAACTTAACAAGCACAGCACCAACAGACATGCAATCCTACTGGTTATCTATACAGTGATCAGTGCATCTGAAATAAAAACCTCATAGCCCTGCCAACAGCCTACCGTTTCCCTTCAAATGGTGAGCTCATGTGATTTCTGGTGATTATATGTTGACAGACGCAATTTAAACAGCTTTCAATTTTGCAGGTGTCCAAGTTGCTAACTTTATTAATGTCCTAGAAATTTAAGAAACTGAACTGAAAATTTCATCAAGGTATCCATTCCACAAAATCAGGATGTTCCATGTCTGAACTCAACATTAGGTTATCATTTGTGCTACACCCAGACAAGAATACAATCCAGTACCAGATCATCTCTGATCTGTAGATATTATGTGTACCCCCACAATCACTGCTATGTGTCTGTATCTTTAGACAAGCAGTATATAGTATCGTTTTCATACCCTACATTGGCATCAAAATAAGATGCGACACACTGTATAAAATCAACAAAATGATCATTTAAATGAGGAAATATACACTCAGTTGCCAGTTTATTAGGTACACCTACCTAAAACTAATGCATTCTAACACAACAGTGCTTCCTTCCCCCAAATCCTACTTCCAATGATAGAAACCACAGCCTCCAAAATGACCATATAGTTGAATTAACTCCTCTCTGAAACAGTTTCAACAAAAACTGAACATGATAACCTTCATTACAGGACTGTTGAATTAGATTGCATTAATTTCCGCTAAGTGGACATGATAAACTACAAAATATAATCAAACAACAAACATCACTAAAAATCTGACCAAGCATTTGATTCCACATCATAGTTCTTGACAAGGGGTGCAACTAAAGACCTAATCTTATTCTTTTCTCGATTAATTGTCTTTTGTCTGACCAACACTCCAAAACATAAAGATATTTAGTTTACAATGATATAAAAACATATATACATTCTCCATTCCCTGTGTCAATCTTCATCAGTTCTACACTTCCACAGAATTGCTGCCCAGCAGTGACTCCCATCAACAGCAAAATCAGACTTGTACACAAATGTTTGCTGAATGGCACCTTCTTGCTTCTCTTACATCACTGGCTGTTTATATGCAGAAATACAGATTGTACAGTGTAAACATATAATGCGTGACTCTGCTCAGACTGCACACTGGCCTCGAGTTTCTATTCAGATGGCGTGAGAGATGATATCAGGTTGAGTGTAACGGATGAGGATTAAAAGGACAGATGCAGGAACATGGGGAATGCAACAGAAGGAGCTCACACTAAGAAATCACAATGACCACCACCTGCTGTCTCCACAGGGAGAAACCCAACTCACAATCAGTGTCAGTATGGATGGAGTTCCATGAGCATTGGATGGAGAATCAATTCACATCATGGACATCAAAACTGTGATTTAGTCAGTAGTTGCACTTTGTTTCAACAATAAAAGGATGGCATACCTCATTGCAGGATGGTTTTGAGCCAGATCCCTTGGAAAGCTTTGTAATAGAGAATACATGTAGTATTACCACTGAACTCATGGCTGCTGGTCTTACCACTGATGGCATGCTACATGGCTCAGGTGTGCTGTCTCTTCTGTGAATAATCTATATTCTATTGCAACTCAGGACCCCGTTATATCCCAACATCAGTAATAAGACCTGTCTCCATGAGCTGCTATCTATACTAGATTGTAAGTCTCACACATAAAAAAAGTCAACATTGACACATCAGACATTTCAATGCACTTCTTTACAATAGGTCTCCATTATTTGTATGCAATGTAACTAATCCAGGTTAATGTGATGTTACAGCTCAGTGTATCTTCTTAGTTCTCATTCAGCTTCCCACGTTCTTTGAACTGAAACTGAGGATTGGTATCGGAACAAGTAAACGTTGATAAAAGTGTGCTTTTATTTTGAAATAAAGGGAATATGCTCTGTACATTTGAATTGAAGTTGCTTTTAAAGCTTTATCAGGTGACTGAGCTTGACAGGTCATTCTTGACCTGGGAAACAGCAGTTAACAAAACAACCTCCACTCAAAGTCCACTTATTCACTTGTTCTGGAGCTTTCGACCATATCACACAGTCTTCAATTAAGTGCCAAGCTCAACTTTTGAGCCAATGTGGTACTAAAAGTGCTCAGCCAAGCAAAGTCCAAGACCGTGTGATGTGGTTGAAAGCTCCAGAGCAAGTGGACTAAATTGGTCAATTTTGATTTAAATCAGGAACTATTTAATTAAAGAATAAGTCAACAAGATTAGGAATTTGATCAGACATTTGATGTCAGCTTTCACTTCTTGACAGTTTTTAATAGTAATAGGTGTATAATAATCATCAGCAGTAGTAGCATTATATCAGTAACATGTTTTTAAATCCGTAATTGTAATTACTTCAAATGAATTACTTCCTATTATTTGACAGAAAAATATAAGCTGTACTGCTTTATCGGTTTCAGTCAGTCACTGACATCTAGTTCTGTTTCCTGTTGCAATGGAGTAAACCCTTCCGGTATTTGCACACAGCAGACTGCAGTGAGAGCCTAAAAATAGAAGACGCCCTAAAAGCTGCATATTGTCATGTCAAGGAGATTATTAAGACAAAAAAGAAACCAAACCCTTTTCTTCATGGAAGATGGGGCTGGTTAAATTCAGTCCCCCCTCCTTAACATCACAGTACGTAGCTACAGCTACACCGTGTGCTCACAGAACAGAGCACAAACTGTAATGTTATTAGTGTACTAGAACTGATTTTTGGATTTTGTGACTGTAGACGGTAGTAATCAGTGAAATTATTTCTGGCTCTATGGGTCCAACAACAACCAGCTACTTTTAGTTGAATTGATCTCTTTTGCTCTAGCTCATAGTAGAACTAAATTTGGAGTGGTACTTTTTTTATTAATGCAAAACAGCAAACATACAACAGACATCACATGAAGCTGTAACTGAGTTGAAATGGGCAGAATAATTACATACAAAACATGAAATTGTTTGTGGACTCTGTGTCACAAATAAGGACAGCTTGAAAGAGCAACTCAACAGAAGCAGAAACTTTGTTTTTGCTGACCTCTAGTTGTTTAACTTCTCACCCTGCTGCAGTGATGTACACGTGAACTCAAACTCTCGGTTTGAGATGTGATTTGCACCCCATTTCATTCTATTTCTCCAGAGGTGCAACAGAATGGAATCGTTCATGCAGATAGGGCAGTAGCCGTGTTTCCATTCAAATGTCAAGTGAATTTTAAGCAAACTTTGGAAATGTCGCAGAAAAGAAATGTGAATTAGGCGCGTTTCCATCAACTGGTTTGGAGGGAATAAACTAGGCTTGTTGCGCTTTATGCAAGGCTGTAATCCGCCAGTAAACAGAATAGAAGAAGGAGAGGTTGCCAACCGGAAACAAAACAAGTGGCCTTGGCCATCTAACAGCTGATCAGTCATATGAGTTAAATGTTCGCTACGTCAGAACTTATTCGGCAAAGGTGTTTCCATATCCCATTTAGATCATCAACTCTTTTTCGACAAAGGCAAAAACCACCTCAAACCTTTTTGTGCAATGAGGAAGTTTTATCATATTTTGCCATTTCCACACAGCTTTTCTAATGCCATACTTCAAAATGTGCATGAAAATACATTTATGGAAACACGACTAGTAAAGTGCTGCTTTCCAGCCTGGTATTAAGTTACTCTTATGGCTGGGAAGAATGGCTTTAAAACTGCTGAGAGAATTGGTTTGGGGTAGAGGTATTTTTTTCACAAGTCTAAGAGTCAGGAAAGGTGTGTACGAGATTTAAAAAGATTTCAGGGAAGAAATCTACCTTAAAAAAAAAAAAAGTTGTACATTTTACCATGTATAATTTGTAACTTTTTACAGGGAAAATTTAACTGCGATATTCAACTAAAGTTGTATGTTTCACTAACCAAGCACGTTGCATACTTGCCAACACTATTTGATAAAAAAAACATAGTAAAAACAGCAGCCTTATCAAAAAATGGCTTCATGGGTGGTGTAAACTTATAAAGGCTCAGCCATGATCCGTCTAACTTTGGAGCAGCTTTCAATTTTGCAGGTTTATTTTCATAATTACTGAAAATCCAGGTTCATGTCAGATTGTCAACGACCAACCAACATTACTCATTTGTCACAGAGCCTGAGCCCCATTTCTCCAAAAATACAGGCATTTTTCAAAAGCAGTGATCAGTGTGGGAACACATCTACTAAAATGTATCTTCAGCTTCTGAAATGTGTGAACTTTCTTTATTTTTTATAATCATAGCTCATTAATCTGTAGCATTTCCTATGCCGTGCAAATACCCAATACTGAACACAACACTCTCTCTCTCTCTCTCTCTCTCTCACACACACACACACACACACACACACACACAAGAAACTAGTAAACTGACTAGAACATGGTGTAGCCACAGCCCTTGTGTCAGGAACAGGACTGGTCCAGGTTTAAGACTTTAGCAGTACTTTTTGCTGCAGTGTGACTAACACGTACCTGTGGTGAGCTTCACGGCGATACTTCTTCATGGCCACACCGTCCATGTTGGCTGGTAGGTCGGCATAGTTCTGCAGACGGTCACTCCATGAAGTTGTCATCTTGAACCGTTAAAACTGTTTCTGGGAAGAAAAGAACTACCTATTAAAACCAGAACCACACATACAGTCAGCCTGTGCGACTCTTGTCTTTATTTATGTCAGAGTATTGTGTTCAATAGTGACACTATAGATTTGTACCCAGTCTACTCACAACACAATGAGATAATACCCATAGGAATAACAGAGCTACAGTATGCTAAGACAGTGGTTACAGAGACAGACATGCAGTCAGCAAGATTTCGCCTCTGACCTCAAACAGGAAAAGACAAGGTTACATCCAATTACTGCAAAATGGACACTTTTAAACTGTAGCAAAAGCTATGACCTATGTGATCCGCCAAGGAACATTTATTTAAAGAAGATCCAACATTTTAAAATTAGGTTGTCTAACGTTCATTGATTCAGTCTTCTTCCACCAAAACAGCCAGCAGAATGTATAACGAAGATTTGATGAAAGTGGAACTAATGACCGTTTAACAAAGATTTTAGTAGCAGTTGGGCGTCGTGTTACAGGGCCATAGCACACATGTGCCAGATTTGTAAACAGAGTTTGGCTTAAGATGAGTACTTTTTCCAAACAGGAGCAGAAACGTCGAGTAAGCTAAGGATAGCTCGGTGTCCTCTAGTAAAGCTAACAGTAACCGTAACTTCAGATGCTAACATTAGCGAGCCATTGGACGGACTGGTCCACTGGGTTTCCATCATCTCGCTATACGACATCAGCTGGGGGATGTTAACGTTACCTCAAGCAGCCGCTATGTTAACTTGGCCAGCTAACAAATTAAACTGCCAAGGAACTTAACATAACTTTATTAAACGTTTGAGAACAGCACAGTAATTGGTAAGTTGGCGGCTGTAGGGAGCTCTCCGTTTTAGTTAAAACACGCTTTACAATAGTTGTATAAAAGACAGACAAGATACAACAACACTCACCACCGTCTTCTTCTTCTTCGGATTTTATGGCGGTTGGCAAACAACGTTATAGTACCACCGTCTTCTTCTTCTTCTTCTTCTTCTTTTTCTTCTTCTTCTCCCCCCCCCTTCTTCTGCTTCTGCTTCTGCTTCTTCTTCTTCTTCTTCGGGTTTTATGGCGGTTGGCAAACAACATTATGGTGCATTACCGCCACCAATTGGAATGGAGTGTGAATCTGGTTCTAATTATATCTAACTTTATACCTCGTTATAAAAAAAAATAAAATTGAAAGTTATATTCTCTCTATTAAGTTTGTTCTTCTAAGATCTCGAAACAAAAATCGATAACACTCTTCCCTAGAATTTCTTTGTAAAATATCTGTAAATCAAATTTTACTCTCATGTCTTTAAGGTTCTGTATCAGTTCTCTTCTCTCAGCCTCATATTTTGGACAGTGAGTCATGAAGTGTTCTACTGTTTCTTGTTGTTCACACAAGCCACACCTTCCTGTATTATGCTTTCCTATTTTAAATAATGTACTGTTTAACCCTGTATGATCAAACCATACGTTCTCCCTGTGCTTCTCATCCTGCCTACTTTCCTTTGAATTCTGTAGAACCACCTTCCTGTTCTCTCTTCTTCCCACTCCTTTTGCCACCTCTCTTTCAACTTTTGTTTAATTGTTGTCTTCATTTCCGTTTTACTAAAGGGTACAGTGATGTCAATGTGATTAGTTTGTGTGGCTTCTTTTGCATACCTGTCAGCTATTTCATTTCCTTCAATCCCTATATGTGCTGGTATCCATAAAAATGCCATATTTAATCCCATCATTTGAATTCTATATAGTGTTTGCTGAATCTCTATTAAAATATCCGGTCTGCTGTCTGAATGGCTGTGCTTCAAGCTGGTTAATGACGAGCTGGAATCCGAGCATATTACTGCTCTTAAAGGTCTCACTTCTTCAACCCATTGCAATGCTGACAAAATTGCCAGCAGCTCCTCTTCTTCGGTTTTGGCATCCTTAACGTGACTTTACTGCCTCCTCCTGGATATATTATTATCCTAATACTGTTGCCACTGTGTTCTTTTTCTCCACACTATACTTTTGCCCTCTGATTTTGAAAATCTGATATTAATTTCGACAATTCTTTTTTTGATCTCTTGTCCACTTTTTCATTTCCAGCCTGGGACACCTGAATGTGCTGGGACCAACATGGATGTGTTTTTTTCTCCTTGACTAACTATTGTTGAATTGGTGAACAAGAGTTCATAAAGCAGATCCTGATGATTACTGACTGTACCTGTCTTAATGCTTGTGAGTGCTGCTGATACAGAGTCACTACATTTTGGTTGATCTCACCTGTTCAGCCCACTTTAAAGCCATCAGCACAGCCAACAGTTCAACAGGCTATATATTCAAATAATCAGATGTTGTTTTGGCAATGTCCACCTGCTAACTGGGAATCACAACTGCAGACCCTGTTGGATCTGTTTGTGGATCCTTTGATCCATCAATACACGTCTGTAAATAAGCCATATACTTACCCTATAACCATAGTATTCACTAATTCAATCAGTGGTTTTGTTACTGTTCCAGCAAGACACCTCATTATCATTTATCACTTTTTTACACTTATCCACCACATATCTAGTATGCTCTCTCCATGTTAACCTCTGGTCAAAATCATTTGAATGAACATCATTTTTGTTTTTTCCACTGAAAATAATAGCAACATCTTCTTGAGTCCCTCCATACTTAAATGTTTCAACATATTTCATCTTTCCGTGGTGTAGTCTTCTCAGTTTTAGCCAGTGCCATTTTAATTCTCCCATGCTAAATGGGACATTTTGTTCATCCTCAGTAATATTTTTTCTGTCCTTGTGTTTTCAGATTTAGCTTTCTCTCTGCCTCTTCTTCCCTCCTCAGACAAATTATTGAAACTGTGTACTGTAACAAAAGTATTTACCATTAACTCAGCCTTTTCCTTAGTGGTTACTGCCACTTCATTTCCATTACTCAAAACAGGGTAACTCCATTCCATCCTGTCCCCGTCCACCTACATCCTTCACACCTCTCCTACCTAAGTGGTGTTCCCAATGGAGTCGCAGTACTTTCTCTACTATGTCCCTTTGTCTAATTGTCCTCCTCACTACTGCCTCAGCTTTTTTGTACTGAACCATATGCTGGAAATGAAGTGTTCTTTCCCCTAGTTTAAATGCTTCATTTATTTCTATTTCTCACTGCTTCTGTACATTTGTCATGCCACCATGATGTCTTTATCATGTTTAGTTGGTGTCACATTTATCGTACAGAGCATGCACACATCTTTGTGGCTTCACCTTCCTCTTCTTCTTTGAGTTATTACTGCAGCTGGCATTCTTAATTTTGCATAGCATTACTTAACTGCCATCTTATGGAGTTCAGTCATTACAAGAAAAAATAAATAAATAATGATGTACAAGAACAGAATTCATAGAAAAGTGGGTGGGGTTTACACAATATATACTGCCATCTGTTCACACAATCTTAAGGAAATTTCTAATAGACTTAAGGTTTCAAGTCATTTTCAAAAGCTGAAAATGTATAACTTTTAAATATCTAGATTTATGTATAAAGAATAATAATATAAATATAGTTGCATAAGTATTACAATGCTTTGTTTTGCAAAAAAAGCCAAATTTGATTTTACAATATTAAAAATAATTTCTTTTGATCCATCAGAAAATAAAATTCCATCATAACAAGCAAATCAAATCAAATAACCCCTTCTGCCATGCCTACTATTGCATTGCAGCCTGCTTTTTGTTCCTGATGTTCATGTGTCCTAGTATTGGTAGCACAATGTGTATACAGTTCTGGTAAAAGAAATAAATACACAACACACACCAGAATGATTGAAGGCTTTTATTGAAATTGTTGCATGATGTGTGTTGCAGATAATGTAGTTGCCTCACAGCTGGACATGATTGAAGGGCCGGTCCTGGGAAGACAAGCATACATTTTGTGTGGCTAGTTGGGTACCTTAGCATAATCTGCTCATGGGGTATTACCTTGGCCAAATCTGTGGATTAAATTTAGTGGCGTTTCTCCTCTTGAGGGTGTTTGGGTTAAAAGAGTACCCGGGGTATCTGAGCGCCAATTTGAAGGTTCTGGGAGATACCAAGCAGTAATTAGCGTAGGAGTGTGGAGGTACTTTAATCTGCTGTTTCAGTTTCTGTGGTGGTATTGTAATGAGTAATATGCAGGAAGATGATATACACTGTCTGACAGTAGTGTGGTGTACATGTGTTTTAATGTATCGATTGTGTTCTTGTATTTTTGATGTCCGGGGAGGGACGGGGGTCCCTATACTGTGGTAGTGGTCGAGGTCGTAGCCAGTGGCAGGCTATATAAGGCTGCCACTTTAAATCAAGCGCTGCTGCTGTCAGGACCATATGGTTCCGTGTTGTGCATAGCTATTCCAAAGACACCGATTGGTCAGAAGCTGGAGCTAAAGATACAAACCCCTGTACACCTTTTAGAACGATATAATATTCCATATCGAAGTATCACAATGATGTGTTTGTGTGTGCCAGTGATCAGACAAGGCATTTGGCTGTTGGGAACTGTTTGCTCCCATTTGGCATTATTTCTTTTGGCTCTGCTTTAACAGTGTAATGAAGGTCCTCTTTATTACTAGTATTGGTAGCACAATGTGTATAGTTCTGGGTACAAGAAATAAATACACAACACACACCTGAATGATTGAAGGCTTTTATTGAAATTGTGATGCGTAGTTGCCTCACAGCTGGACATGATTGAAGGCCGGCCCTGGGAAGACAAGAATACATTTAGTGTGGCTAGTTGTGTACCTTAGCATTAATCCGCTTATGGGGTAGCACATGGGCCAAAGCTATGGATTAAATTTACTGTTCACTGTTTAAGTGTGCAGTGGCATAATGTGCATTGTTGTGTTCGGGTCACTCGGTATCTCCTCTTCAGGGTGTTCGGGTAAAAGAGTCCCCAGGCTCTCTGAGCGCCAATTTGAAGGTTCCGGGAGATACCACGTGGTAATTAGTGTAGGGGTGGGGAAGAACTTTAATCTGCTGTTTCAGTTTCTGTGGTGGTATTGTAATGAGGAATATGCAGGAAGATGATATACACTATCTGACAGTAGTGTGGTGTACATGTGTTTAATGTAGTGTGTGTGTTTTTGTATTTTTGATGTCCGGGGAGGGATTGGGGTCCCTATACTGTGGTAGTGGTCGAGGGCGTTGCCAGCGGCAGGCTATATAAGGCTGCCACTTTCCATCAAGCACTGCTGCTGGCAGGACCACATGCGTCCTGTGGTCCACAGTATTTTGTATGTGAAGATGTCGTTGATGTATTTGTTGTGGGTAAAATAAACACCTGGTTGGTATGCACCTCACCTCGGCCTCAAGTCTCCTACTGTTTAAGTCCAGCCGCTATACGGCCATCCTAACAAACAGTAATAAGACCTGACATACGTCACTATGTATAACGTATCTGACTTGCACTGAAAGGTTCCTCCTCAAAATTTGACAAAACGTGGCAATCCTTCTCTACCTATGTGGAAAAGCTTTTCTCTCTGAATAGTATTGCTTACACCAAGACATTGACCGCATATGCAAATACACAGCTGGTATACAAGCTCGTATTTGCACATTTAAGCGGAAGGCTTTTCTTTTTCATTCAGTTGTGTGGGTCAGCGTATGTGTACACATGCCTCCTTTATGTATGTAGATGTTTTATTTCTTTTCCCTTACAGATGCATACTGATGCTCACTCATATCTATGAACATGTCTGACCAACAATGGGTCCAGTGTTTCCTAGTTACTGAGGAGAAAATGAATAAAAGAGATCTGTTACCAAAAGACTTGCCATACATGCCAAGTGTTAAGCCTGCTCGACTCTGCCAATCCATTCAGTTGACAGTCCATTCAGACAGCAACAAAGGAAAAGGAGAGGCTGTCCACACACTGAAAATTCAAAGCTCCTAAGTTTTTATTAGTGCTACGTTTCGACCTGTAGGGTCTCCTTCAGCCAGGCAACGAATGGGTGTTATCTGTGATTTATATGGATACAAATGGTTGTAGTTTTTACAATATATACAGTACATACAGTATAGATGTGGAGGCTCAATGTATCTTCTAAAGTTACATTTGTATTAAATCATCTTATTTCGTCATTTTAAGTCTCAAAAAAACCCAACATGTAGCCGTGTGTTCTCCATAACTTTTTAATAACCATATTTTATACAAAATGCGACAGAAAAATATAATTTAACTCAGCAGATAATAAAGAGTATATACACAGAGTGTAGCACCAGGTGCTGAAGACCACTGTTCAATGCTGCATATGTGGAAAAGTACTCAACTGACTCAAATGGAGAAAGTTCCCTCAGTGCACTGTAAGGTTTGGGTTTCACTGTCAGCTTCTCAACAGCCTGACACATTTCTACCCGGAGTGTATCCTCGAGCTGCACCATAGTCAGTCCTTCCCTTTGTATACACACACTTATGGATTCCAACACACACTCTCCGACACAAACCTGGTGTGTGCACTTTCAGAATAAACACACTGAATGAACACAATGAAGATGAGTCTATCATTGAGTACACTGAAGGATTACTCAGTTATTAAGTCAAAGCGACTCCAGAGTTTTAATTAAGTTCACCTAAATATTCTCTACTCAAAGGCTACACATTATGGCACTATAGTATCAGAAAAGAATGCCTCATAGAACACCAGTGTGACAGGTGACTGAAGACTCATACAAGAGTCAAAACTCCACAAAGAGGAAATGGTAATGTTAGTATGTGGCGTTCCTCTGTGACTTTGTTTAGATGCAGTTTAGATGCTGTTCAGTTGAACCTGTGCTTGTTTGGACCAGCCAGTCACACCTAACGTAGCAAGGAGCTGTGTGTTGAAGTCCTCAAATGACCAGTTACCAACTGATCTTGTTCTAAACCATCAGCTATCAGGAGTGGGCGAAATGGATAAAACCCACCTGTGCAATACATGTCGTTTTAGCTCATGATAATGATATAGATCATTATCATAAGTAATTTTGTAAACTATTCAGAAACTGTTATGGATACAATAACCAGCTAGGATTGTCTGTTTTTGGTTAATCCGGTGAAAATACCTGATAAGGTACTTCATCATATTGATGCCTACTGATTTTCTACAATGACCGACATGGCCAACTACAACCAGAGATGTTACATAGTAAAATGTCAAAAGTGCGTTTGAAGAGGTTTAGAAGTTTGTCTACTGAAGTTTGGCCCTGACACGTTTGTTTTTACACAGTAAAATGTCCTGGTTGGTACATATCTTGGTCACAATTCTTTCAGAATTAAATTATGGACTTATTAATATATTCTGATATATAGTTACTGGATTTTTAAAAAAAAGAAAAACTAGCAACAAGCATCACTATAGGCAAAAAGTCCATATTGATCAAGCTTGTGCTACCATGGTATAAAAGGTATATGGTTGACAAAGTGATATCACCTCTCAGTATATATTGTCAGATGGCTGAACCCTTGCAGCTATACTAGTCTAACGCTACAGTCAGCGACAGAGCCACTGGCCCTTTAGTTACACGTGGGCACTGTGACTCAGGAGAAGCATTAAACAAAGCTTCAAGAACCGTGGAAGAAAACGTGAAAAAACATGAATATCAGAGCTGCCTCCTGACAGAACATTTCAAAGCAGACATCTCGTCAACATGAGTAGTAGCTGTCCAAACTTGACTAAAAACAAACTTTTTGTTTCAAACCAGAAGTTGCACAATGTAGCTTGTTGAAGTACTTAGTCATACCTTTGATTTGTCTCCAGGCCTGTCACACACACTGAGGTTAGTCAAACTTACACATGTACCAAAACCCTGAGCACCAAAGGTATAACATTGCATTAGTGACTACTGCAGCTGCTTTGTTTCAGGACTGCAGATATTTAAGACATTATTCTGGATTACCTAAGAGGCTGTGGCTCTGTATCCACAGCTGTGTATCCATCTGTGTTTTCATGAATGACTGCATCATGAACATCGCTGTGTTCAAAGGTTTGGGGACCACAGGGCTCACATGGGTCCTCCATTTGCCCCACCCCCTCTTCCTCTGTCTCTTCTTCTCTTTCTAAAAAGCTATGCTGATCCCACAGTTCCTGGCCATCACACACTTCAATCCCAGAATCCCCTGTGAAGCGCCGGTACCTGCCCTGTGTCGAGTCCTTGTTGGGGTTGTAAGCGCTGTGAAGGTGGGTCTGCGTGACCTCGGAAGCGGCAGGGAGTGCTGCATCAGCATCACTAGGGATTGAAACAACCGAGTGGGGGCAAGGACATGGTGGCTCTGTGGGTGGAGGTGCTGACTGTAGAGGGGTGTAGGGAGGAGGAGGCGTGACTGGGCGGTCAACTACTTCTTCATAGGCTGGTAGCAGATAGGTGGGCAAGAATCCTGGAGAATAACACGATAAAGAGTATGAAAGATGACACGTATGGCAGTCAGTCCCATTCAGGTACAATGACAGCAGAGTTAAAGCTGCACTAATCAATATTTTTTAGAATAATACTGGATCAAATGACATGTAAAGTGAAAAGCGGTCACTTGTAGTGATCAAATAAAAGAGAAATATCTAAAGTGGTGAGGACCGCAGGGGGTGCCGAAAAGTTTAAACAGGATCAACTTTTGGAGAAACACAACCGACGTCATGCTGCAGTGGCAAATCAGACCGGAAGACGCCCAGGTAAAGAAGGACTTTGTTTACCATGTAGCATTGTAGCATTCAGCTGTTAACTGAATGCATTCAGCTGTTTACCGTAGCATTCTGCTGTTTATTGGACTTAAGATTCATCAGGCGACGCTAACAGCACTCCACATGAATGATCATGTTGCTCTGTAACTGCTGGTTGTGGAAACAAGCAACTGTTGGCTAACATATTTGACATACAAACTTTAAAAAGTTGGATGTTGTTTTATAGGCATATTCTACTGAACCCAAGAATCCAGAGAAAAATAATCTAATGCAGCTTTAAAGATATGTCAGTAGGAACCAATGGGCTTGGACAGGGTAGGGAAGACAGTACTGAGAGACTAACACATTGTTGGTTTTTATCTTTTCATGGGAGTGTAGACTACAGTAAAACTATAGATTAATGCCAGCCATATCCTTTAAATGTAAATATAAAAAGGAAAAAACTATAAATGTAGCTTTAGGTTCTTAACATGACTCCCATGGGAGGCCCCAAACTGGCTGAGGAAGGTCGTTGTTTAATTGATCCAAAATAAAAACCGTACCATAACAGCTCGAGCAGTCATTCTTTTGCAGCTGAAAGCTAAGGCTTCGGTCTTTCATGTCATCATGTTGTACGCTTGTGTTGCAAGTTGATGATGATTACGTTACCTACTGTACAAAATGTGGTGACAATGTGAGGTGGTGTGGTTTTAATTTATGACAGTTTCAATCATTTTATCAGTCATTATGGTTTATTGCCTTACAGCATTTTAGGTTGTACAGATTTTAGTGATATGAAGCATTTGAAGGTAATCTAGGCAATGACATCACGATAAGCAAAGATACCAATGTAGGCACTGGGGAAATATTTCTATTGCAGATGAAACTATGAAAACATCTTTGTACTCAAAAACTCAGCATATCTCAAACGCTAAAAAATGTACATTGTCCAAATAACTTCTGTAGTGTTAAGAAATATTTTCTTGATGTTTCTACATTCAGAATTGTTTTGGATCAAAATGTTTTGTGTGTTCATTTAGTAAAGTTTGATAAAAAAAAACGTCATATTTTTGTATTTCTTTTTATTTTTAACACAATTTCAATACTTTTATCAATTATTATGGTTTACTGAATTACATAGCCTTTTAGCTTAGGTTGTACAGGTTTTACCAATGTAGACACTGGCGGACCATTTCTATTGCAGAGTTCAAAGGGTTAAATAAAACCACCATCTGCACTGTCACAGATACATCATATCAGCGACATGTCAACATAAAAAGATTTCACCAAAAACTTTTAATGATGCTAATATACGACTCTGGTTTAGCAGTGACGTGTGTAGACCTACAGTTAAAGACCTAGGTCTTGAGTGAACAGTTAAGACTTCAATAGTGAAATGGTCAAACAGTGGTTAAAGGATAGGTTCACATTTGAAGTCAATACTGACATGCCCATATGTACACTGAAAGGGTTACTGGTCGCTGTAAATGTTCCTTCTGTTCATACAGGCCGCAAAGAGAGTCCCTTACTAAAGCCATTTCACTGGAAGTGATGGAGGACAAAATCTGCAGTCCTTCTGTGTAAAATGACTTCTTAAGTTCAGCTGAAGACAATATGAGTTAGACTAATCAAGAGGGTATCTTCCAACGTGTTGCTCAGGAAGCTGGACTCTTTCACTCCCCATTCTATTTACAAAGCTGTATGATGTATGGCTGGTAATGTGTCTGAGACATAGAGACTAACTATGTGTGGAATGTGTAGAGGCAGCAGCCTGTCAGACAGCCACTCGTTGGGATTACTTACTGAGATAGAGCGGTAGGTGAGAGTTGCTGTGAGCCTCTCTGTAGGCGATGAGGTTGATCTCGTTCTGCCTACGCTGCTGCTGGAAGCGCTGCTTGGAGCGCCAGTGCTGACAAACACAGCAACATGTCAGGATGATGATCAGAGTCCACACCAACCAGAACCCTGCAGGGAGCCCACAGTACATGTGCCAAAACGCACTTAATACATAGCCTGAAAAGAAATTGTACAAAGTCTTTCTTTCATATAACTGTCAAAATCTGAGCTTCAGTACTGACAAACTAAATTATACTTTTTTTATTAAATGTTTTTTTTATTGCTGAACTTCTCAAATGCATCACTTTTTAATGTTGTTGTGACCCAAAAAGCAATACAAACCCTTTACCTGTATAAGATTAGGTATAAATAATTATTTTTTACTTTACCGTGCCAACTTTCAGTAGGTGTTTTTGACACTAGGTCAGTGCTGAGTAGTAGTGAAAAGTAGTAGTGAAGTAGTGAGAAGTAGTGAAATCTGACAACCTGTTTTAGTTACTATTAACGCCCCTTCACTGGTTTAATGTTCTTTCTATCAAAACATTTGTGCACTCTTAAATTAAACTGATATCAGAGGTTACCCTGAAAGGCTGGGAGTTCTTATGAAAACTGCACGAGAGCCTCTGTAACATGAGAGACAAGCAGGCAGCCAAGCAGCAGAACACACAGTAAACAAGTGCAGATTGGGAGTGACAGTTTAGACTCCACTCCACTCCAGATTAGGCTCCACTCGCCTAACTGGTACCACTCCTGACCTTTATCAAACCTCTGCTCCTCATTCTGCTTCCTCCCTTTTTTGCATGCCTGACATGGATCGTAGCAACCGAGATGAGATGCTACAGGAAGGTACTTGGCATCCACTACACCGATCATGCAGGAGAGTGAAACAGGCAATAGGACCTTATGATGACCTACGCACAGTCGTAAAGAAACGGAAACTGAAATGGTACGGTCATATCTCCCGCTCAGAAGGTCTTGCAAAAACAATCTTGCAAGGGACAGTCAGGGGAGGCCGAAGACAAGGAAGACAGCGGAAAAGATGGGAGGACAACATCCCAGAATGGACGGGCATGAGTTTTACGGAGTCCCAGAGAGCAGTGGAGAACAGGGAAAGATGGAGGGATGTGGTAGCTACGTCTTCACTGGTGCCCCAACGACATCACCAAGTCATGGGATAGGCGAGGCAAGGACTTCCTTTTATTTATTGTATAGAAAAAAATATAGCAAATATGTGAGCCAGTGCAGCATCAGGCATGTGATTGGCAAAGGACAAAAAAGCAGGAAAATTTACAACACTGATCCTGACATACCTGAATAATACGTTCTGAAACAGCGTCAGGGCGATCTTCTTGACCCCCCCCCCTTAATTTTTTTACGGATCTGCATGATTCACGTGGGTCACATTTTCAGGTTGGAAAATCCGGACTTCCGGATTAATCCGGAAAAATCACATTCCTGAGTATGGATTCATGGTTATGTCATTGAATACGTGGCATGAAGAGGGGCCATTCAAACACTCAGAATGAATAAAGAAGAGGTGGGGAACTCACACCACAGTTCATAGTAGTAGCTGCAGCACTGTGTCTCTCCACAGCAGTGACCCGATTCACAGATGTAGCTCTGGTTGTTTACTCCTTGGCACAC
This sequence comes from Macquaria ambigua, assembly GCA_008360985.2. NCBI lineage: Eukaryota > Metazoa > Chordata > Actinopteri > Centrarchiformes > Percichthyidae > Macquaria > Macquaria ambigua. The sequence goes on along the minus strand of VMKM01001117.1, from coordinate 31,703 downwards.
CAACTTGGCCTGTAAACACACAAACATACCAACCACTCTGACACACACACACTGGATTGAGGAAGCTACTGAAGCAACACAGCATTCTGGTACAGTTTTAACCAGAGCTGGGCTTTAAAAAAAAAATTTTAGACCATACCATAACACGTTCTTGCATCGCAGCACAATCAGTTAGTTGAATTTTTAATGACATTAACAGACAGTAGCCACAAACTACTTCACACCCTATGTAAGCATAACACCCATACTATTTTATATTAGAAATATTACCATACACCAGTTTTGTTATAACCAGCAGTTGCAGAATGATCAAAGCATAAAAACAAGCTTTCCTGTGATGCATGCACAATGTAAGGTATTAAATATCAGGAAAAAAAAATCAGTAAAATATATCATGTAGTCCTGCCTTCCCCTCCTCAAACCATTAAAATTGATTTTCAAAATAGTTGCTGATTCATTTTCTGTGGATCAACTAATTGATTCATTGACTAATCGTTTCAGCTCTAGTACTAATGTCTTTGTTTTGCATATTGTTGCTTCTCTTGCGTTCAGCGGTGCAGAAACTATGTGGATCCAACTGAGCAGAGCCTCTGGAATCAGAATCCTGTTGCCCTGTCACTCTGACCTCACTGGATCTATGTAACACAGGCAGCCACTACTGTCCATGTGCTCACACATTAAACTGCCATTTCTATCTTCAGCAGTTGGAATACTCTACAAGCAAAGACTGATACGTGATACAGCTAACCAGCCAGTATGATTGGATTCCAATGTGTCACTTTGATTCATCACTGTCTTCCAGATTTGCAGATAGCGCTTACACACCTACTTGTCCCATTTCATAGTTTCGACCATCAGCATGGGTTCGACCCAACTAATGCTACCACCATGAATAATGAATGCATACATCTTCACAGTATTGATAATGCCAAACCTGGACGGTGTTCCCTTTTTTTCCTATACTGGTTTTACACCACATTCTGATTAAGAATGACAGCCATATTGCCAGTGCCTAAATATTCACCAGGGTCACATAATGTATTTTCATATGTGCAACCAAACATATTTAGCTAGGGTCACACATTCTGATACGGTAATAGCAGATGCAGTGACCAGTACTGTGTGCTGTAGGTCTGTTTGTATTTCCCTAAACAGTTTATCACCAGCAACTTCAGTAGCTATCACTACATTAAAACGTATATCTCATTAGAAATATTCAGTTAAAGGATGCAACTAATGGCTTAATAAGTGTAGTCTCTGCTGACCTTTGAGCGTAAAAGGTTCCATGTAACCAAGTTAGTTACTTCAGGTTAAATCTTTGGCTTAACGTGAGTAATATTTCAGCAATCGTTTCTCAATCATCAATCGTCAACTTATAGCCCTGATACGGGACCGGCACACATAGTATGTGAAGGTTCTAGCTGGTTCAGAAATTACGTTAGGATATCAGCTAATCCTCGGTATCATTTGGTGTTAAACAGAAACTCAAACGTGTGCTATTGCCCAACCCTGCTAACGTTACCTAAGTTAGCCTGGCCTGCCTTGCTATTTTAACACTGCTAACTTTAGTTACCCTTGTTAGTGACTGTTGGGGCGAATACAAAAACTGGCCTAAAAAGAAGATAGCTTTCAAAAATCATCCCAGAAATTGTAGCCAGCAACCAACGAATGGAATAAAAATATTATATGGCCAGTCAAACTGGGCTAATACGTTTTAGCTAACAGGCTAGCTAAGTAATGTAGCTAACTGCCAAACTGTTAAAGAACGTCGGCTAGCAGTTACCTCTGCGACTGTGGCCGCCGTCGCTGAATTTTCTTGTCCAACGTTGATCTTCAGTGATCCCATAACCAAAAATATTAGAGACTAATATTTCTTTCCTGCTAAACTGTTAATTAACAGTCACATTGTTAACAAAACGTCGTGCCCGTTGGCTAACCAAAACAAAACAAGTCCACCTAATCTTAACATAACAATTGTTTGCTCAGATCGCTCTTACTCTCTGCCATTGGTCCATTCATCAATGTAGTCGTTTCTCGGACAGCGATTGGCTCTCTCTGTTGTCACTCTAAAATGATGCTTTCGGTGACGTATGCATCATCTGTCACCAGGCAGGCGGAGTCAGTTTTACCTCAGCGTTCAACAGCTAATAATTCCAAAGGAATGCTTTGGGGAGATTGAATAGGAAACACTGTCATTACGAATATAATCATCACAGACAATAGTTATTATAAACAATAGTTAATCAGTTATCCAGTTAATCCGGCAATATTCAAAATGCTGTGGATGAAAGGTGTGCATGTGTTTTATATTAGAACTAAACCTATATCTGTCTCAGAGATTACCACGACCACCCCAATACAGTGGCAGTGAATAGAATTTAAATTTTGGTGCTCACATTATTTTTTGTTTTGTTTTTTTTAGTTTGGGCTATTGTCCATGCTTATCTTATAGGGTTCAGAAATTTGAGGCCCAGGCGATATGTTTCTCGTAGTCAAGGGGTCACTGCAGACCTGCTGCAGACTCATCTAGGCTACAGCATTGTAGAAACATGCCTACTATGGTGCTCACATTGTTGAAAAACTACATTAAAAAATTCAGCAGTAACTCCTTTTCAGAAACAATGTCTCGATTACTTGGGATAATCCAAAGAAAATGTTACAAACAGTTTGTCATAGGGAGTATTTCTTCTGTAGAAAGTAGTATCCTGTTTAACTGTAACAGGGCAAATACAATCTACATGGATAGATATCACTACAGGTAAGTGAGAAATGTCCTTTTATTTATTTATTTTTTGAGTGAACCAACCCTTTCATTTGTTCTTTGTTCTGATTTGCTATAAAGGGGACCACAGATGAAAACCTCAACTCTAACAATGATGTATTCACCAGTCTTCGAATAATCTCCAGTCTCTGTTACCTGTGATTAATACTGGTGGGCTATCTTCTTGGTTTAGACCACATTGGTTGCGGTCCAGCTCCAGAACCTTGATCACATCCTTTCTGGCCTGTATGTCTCTCTGTCTGTGTGTCTGTCTGTCAATCTGTCTGTCTGTCAGAAGCCACAGAAAACCCCAGTCTCTGTGAACTGTGATTTGTGAAAACAGACGGAAGCTCTTCAAATGCTTCTCAACTTGGCTCATGTACTGTAGCCTGTTAATGTGCTATGTCACTTGATCTCATATGTGCCTTTTTCTTAGTTAGGGTGAGCATCATGAAGTGCTGTTCCACTTTGTTTTCTGTATTTGTTTTCCACAGGCCAGGCCACAGTGGTGACCACTATGGTGATGTGTGTAATGCTAGAATTCCAACCCAGAGAGGAGCTTAAGGGTGTCACATCTCGTTAGTCTGTTTCCTGTTTTATTTTGAAATTCGTCTTGTCTCTTCAGTCCTGCCCTCACATGTTCTTGATTATACACACCTGCTCCTCAGTATGCACCTGCCCCTGATTCTCTCATCAGCCTCTTCTGAATCTGTATATATACCAGCCCACTCCCTTTGTTCTTTGCCAGATTGTCTTATGTGTTCCGCCAAGCTTTCAAGCCTTTTTGCTCAAGCCCTGTTTTTGGATAGTGACTTTGCTTTGTTTTTTAGATGACCTAGGATTCTGCTTCACCCTTGCGGTACCTCTGCCTCACTGCCTGACCTTTTTGGATTTTTTGACCATGGCCTGCCTCTGTTTCTGTTTTTTGCCCAGCCCCTGAGTCCTTTCTACAGTGCCTGACAGAGGGTGTGGGAGTCCTGACAAAGGTGGCGGATCCTGTCAGTTGACTGCTAGGTCTGTGGGTGCACTAGGTTGTTTGGCGCACTTCAGGTTTAGCTGCTCACAGGAGCCTCCAGATGTCATTCACAATACAACCATGACCATAGATGAAAAGAAGCTTCCATCTGACTTGAGTCCCCAGAATGAATATTCCTGAACTCACTTAACTCTTTGTTATTCAAAAGAAATGTGACAAAGAAACAGTTGTTTTATCTGTCATGGACTCTAACCTGTCCAGTGCAGGGCTGTATTAACCCCCTAGGGAGCCCTGGGGCAAAAATGAGCTGTGGGCCCCTCTTAACCTCCCCCATTTCTTTCACTCTCTGTGCATTGTGTATGTATTGGTAAGTAATTTGTGATTAGTTTGTATAATTTGATTAAGCACAAATGTATTTAGGAATGTCCACCATGTAAGTGCATGATACACTGAAAGAATATAGGCGTTAAAACTAGATTATAACTCAAGGCCCCTCTTCAAGATGGGGCCTCAAGATTATGTAATAATGCAGGTGTCACCTTAAGGCCACTATCATGCCACCAGCAGAAACACAACATAGTCTTATAGTCTTACAATATAGTTCTTTATACTGCAAGTGTTGCTGGAGTTTTGACCTCTTCAGTGTACACCCTGCACAAGTTGGCCAGTTTAATAATCCCATACATCAGAGTAACCCTGTCTGAAACAGTAGTTGACTTGGCGTGAATTTCTTTGTGGTGATATGAAATCGGTCTGCCAAACATCCAGTTAAGTTCCCTCCACTCTCTTCCTCTTTACTTCCATCTCTCTTGGCTTGGCGTTCTCCTCTCCTCAGGGCTGGCCCTTTTGAACCTTTCAGCCCAGTTTGAGGGAACAAAAGCAAACAAATCACATTGTCCTTCCAGGAATTTTGGCTTGTTCGCTGCCTTTCATGACCTCTTCTTTAGGCACCTCTCTGCCTCTCCTCATTCAGGGTCCCCAAGAAAGTCAATGGTTCCTTACATCCCAGTTTGACAAGTCAGGAGGATACACGCTAATCCCCTTAATCTGGCCTTTCTCCCGCACACAGCCACAGGGAGAGAGGGACCACAGAGAGTAATCCTGTCGGAGAAACAAAAGGATTAAGGGCCCAACCCCATGAGTGACAATCGGGTATCCAGTGACTGATCTGCAAAGCAGGAGCCCTGGCCACTCTCTCTTCAATGTGACTTTATTTTTGTTTGGCGGGCCCGAGAGGGATGGGGGTGAGGTAGGGGAGGGACGGGTGGGTTGTGACAGGAGGAAGCATATTTCTTTGAGGGGCTGCTGGAGGTCTGACAGGCCTGTGGTCCCCTGAGCACCCTGGGAGGGTTTGGTATGGGGGGCTGGGAAATTTGTATCTGGGGGTGTGGGCTGGGGAGTGGCACAGATACAGTTGACTTCTCTTCATATTTCTCCAGAGATGTATTAGGGGATATGTGTGCACTGATGGGACAGAAGGTGCAGGGACGCACAGCCTTGCCTGGCTAATCAGTAGATAGTAGTTTGTACATATTCCACTATGGCAACGGTTGCACAGAAAAAGATAGAAAGATGTGAGAGAAACTCACATGATACAAGCACATACATAGTGTTGAGCTATTTCAAATATGAAATATAGTTTCACAAGCTGATAAGCAAATATTTCAGATGTAAAGTGTAATATTTCACATTATCATCAGTGTTATTATACTAGATGGGGATTAAATTATCCAAATGGCAAAGAGGGTTGTTGTCGCAGCAAATAATAAGATAAAGCAAAGAAAAAAGACCCTAGACATGGAAATGGAAAAAATGGTATGTATCAAAATGCTCAAATAAAAACAATGGTGATCTCAAGATTAAGAGTGTATTTATGCCTTTCCCTTTCAACAACTAAGCTTCTACTTCTGTGATCAGGATGTGAACTTCACCTCATGAACACAAGATGGACCCATTGGTACAACAATATCTTTAGCGGGACTCTCACAGAAAAAGAGCCCTCTGTAGCCAAACTGAAGCTACTCAGCTCAGAGAAACCATGGACTGCTCATTGCACCACCACTTTGAACACAATAATCTGTCCAGAAACCACACAAACCTCAAGCAGTGAGGTGCTTCTGATATCCAATCCTCTGTCTCTGCCACCACTGCACCCAGGAGCCGGCCCCAGGCCTCAGAGCTGAAGGAATCAAGCCTCACATCCAGTGAAAAGAGAAGCTGTCCGCTCCATTCAGCTCCAGTGAACTTGGCCAAAGAAAACAGCGGTTGATTCTTCACATCTCCTCATGTTACGGTGATGGTCTTGTTAAGTGCTGAGGGTAAATTACAGGTTAGCCATTGTGTGAAAGGGAATGAGTCACAGGATGGTGGATTTCCATGTGTGGCAGGTGCCTGCAGTTTGTTTAGGCTAGCTGGAGCATCACTCTGAGCTGATATTGTGGAAATTCCCACTAAAGGCTCACCTTCAGACGTGAGGGTCAACCAAGTGGTGACTAAAGTAGAATTGAGGGACTCTCAGGGGGCCCTTACAGTGGCCCTCCTGAATGCTTTTAACATTTTTTGCTGGACAGAAGAACATAGAGAGAATAAGTAGAAGATGCTAGATGTCCTGTTTAGCCTCTGCCTCGACCTTTTGCAGCCGCTGCACAAACAGCATCCCCTAACCTAAACAAAGTACTTATTTTGACCCAAACCATGATCTTTCCTTAAACCTAACCAACCTAACTGTGTTTGTGCCTAAACCTAACCAAACCGTAACCATAGCGATGTCACATCATAAAGCTGATTTCTTTTCAGTTTTGGAAGGCGCAGACAGACAATGTCGTCCTGCTGATAGGGGCGTTGGATCAGAAAACACTTCTTTGTGTTGTTCTGGAGGGCACGAACAAACAACATATTTTGTCATCTAATTTGGAGCACTTGTTGGGTAGCGATCATAACACGTAATGTTATAACGTATTTGGCCTTTTTCTAATATTTGTTGATTAGGGCAAATTCATGTACTCAGTGTAGTCGTCTAGTTTTGGCATTCTGCAGTCCTGTATTAAAAAATAAATATATAAATAAATGGAATACCAGACTGCTCTATGTATGATGAAATAGATAAGATTTCCATTTCTGATAAATGTTTACCCTTCTATACCATTTGTCGCTTTCTAATCTTTTGAAGGTGTAATGCTTTATAGATTTTTTAAGAAAAGGCGCGTTCTTCACCAAATTACCTGGATCTGGAACTCAGGAAGTTGACCTCCATTTCAACCAGAAGAGCCAGGGCCTAAATTTAGTTCTTGGGCCATAGTTCCTGGCCAGCCAAAACGGCCCTGCTTTGTGGGTGGTATTTTCTGATTGCCTGCAAAAAGCAAACAAACAAACAAACAAAAAAAAAACTACAAAAAAAAATCAAGGACCACAGCGTAGCAGCAGGTTCAATTGTTTGGAGATATTGCTAGGCCACAGACCATCCTGTCTGTAGACATGTATATGAATGTTTATGTCAACCCAGTATGCTATAAATTCTGTTCATATTGGACGTTTCTGCACCTCATGATTTACAACGCAAGAAATAGTGTTCCCTTTATATAGCAAAGAAAAAAGTAAGGGTGTGGAGGTGAAGATGGTGGGTGGACTTTCATGGAGGAGACCAGAGTTCACGTCCCATCACAGACCTGCAGTTAACGCTTATTAACTGTATAACCATACTGTAGTTGCCTCACATACAAAGTTGGTGTTGAGAGGCAGAGCAGCTGCATCTGTCTTTTAAAACAATGATGTGTTTAAAGTGTTTGGATGAACAGTTATGGCATTTTTCACAGGGCTGACACTTGACAGCAGCTTTGTGCTTCATGATGTAGCACCTTCTGAAATTGATGATGTCACCCAAGACATGGGCATCAGGGATGAGAGGGCAAGACAGGAGCCTTTTTTCTCCTGTAAGCTCCCAAACCCTGAGTGACACTACAGAGGAGGAACGACATGTCCAGACAAGAAAACACATTGCTCACAACCAGGCCCATTTATCCCCTGGCTGATACTGAACATCTATCATCAGCCAGTCATCATCCTCCAACTACAATTTAACTGATAACATACTTATCTTAAAAGTGATACATTTGTCTATAGGAAACAATTGGTTTTGAAAACCAATGCCAAATGATTTCTCCCCTGCATGTTTTAGTGTAGTGTCCCATGTTAGCATAAAGGCTGTTTGAAGCTTGTCTACTTCGAAAAGAATAAAATTCCCTTTACGCCTCATTCATTCACATCTCTCTCTCTCTCTCTGTCTTTTCCTGCTTCTCTTAATCAGCTGATTATGGGCGGTTACTCTCTCACTTATCCAGCCAGATTTTGCCACAATCTCCATCAGCCAATCATATTGCTGCTGTCAAACTTTAAATTTGTTCTCGTCTTGCATGCTGTCAGCTGTCATTTCAGTGCAGAATGGTTCGTCCACCCCATTCACCTCCACTTCACAACATTTAGTGTCTGGGTCGAGCTCATCAGAATTCCACTCCTCATCACATCCAGATCTTCAGCATCCTTCCACCACCACCACCACCACCAGTGTCTAGACTGATGACGTCACCATGGAGTCTAATCTCCAAAGACTCTTCTCATCTTTATTTTATTTATATCTTAGTCATAGCTATAAAATAATTTCCATTACCCCTGTTCATAACTAAAACATGGTGCAAAGAAAAAACAAAAACACAGCACACTATCTGCTCCGCCCCATATCAGGATCATTGGTAACAGTCAATTCATAGGAAGCCCACAGCAATATGAATGTATTCCAAACAAAACTCACAGCTATTTACACGAGACATGTTGTTATATAAAAACTGTCTGACAAGTAACTTCAGAGTAAAAGTTTCTGACTGTGAGTGAGGCAGTTTATTTCAAAAGCTAAAGACTCTTTTCATCTTTATTTTGCATGTGTCAATAAATATTTGTTCACTCATACTGAAGTCTGTCCAGGTTGAAATAAGATCAAATAAGGTACATCATCAACATGTGCTAATGTCCCTCAACATCTTTGAACTTTAAAACAAGACAGTTAAATCATTATCATCTTAATTTCATCAATAAATTATATACTACTCTCGTATCACGGTCCTGCAGCGCTATAGCCTGCCTCGCGGACATGTGGTCACTGATCTGCAGTAGCTGAAAATAGAAGGAAATCTTCTTACTGACCTGTAAGGTGGAAGAAACAATACTGGGTGGGTTTAAAGTGACAACAATTTAAGATATATAAATGGGATAACACTAGTATTGCTGTATGTGACGGAGCTATGTCTTGACACTGCCTGAAGGTAGCACACACACCAACACACTCTTGCGCTGCACATTCAGTCATCCTCCCTTCCACTATGTTGGTATGCAGAGTAGGTAATTCCCATTATTCATCTAAGGGTGCACACTTGGTAGTTCTGCCTTAGAAGAGAAATGCTATCATAACCAGGGAGCATTCAGATGACATAATGGTCACGTGATTAAAAATGATATATATTTTGTGTAAAACTACATTTTACAGCAGAGCAGAAAGTCTGTTGTTTGGGGAAGACATGTTGATGACATGACAATTGAATATTCTGATGATGAGAGAATTGCATTTATTTCAGTATGTTATGTAATCAATTAGCCTGATGGGAGCAGTTTCAGATTTTTAAAGGGCCTTGTCAAGATTGGAGGAGTCACTTACACAGAAGGTAACATCTACTGACTTACACTTGAGCGTTTTCAAATAACAATGGGATTTTAAATGAGGTTTTCTTACTTCTGAAACAGAACTCGAAGGTTCCGGTTACACTTCGGCTCTATTGCAGTTGGTAAGTGAGAAAGCAGCCCTGTGCCGTCTTTGATTTTATATGGTTTGTATCGACTTAAATCTAATTTTTGACTTTACACCCTCATGTTGTTGTTTTTTCCCACTTTATATGGCTAAGGAGACTTCCCACCAACTAGTGAGTTTTTGACATTTTTGCCTTTACTTGTAGGTGTAAAGTAGAAAGGTGACAGGACATGAGGCGAGAGAGGTCCCCGGCTAGATTTGAACCAGGGACATTACAATCACAGTACATGGTACAGTATGTGTCTTAACCACTAGGCCACCAGTACACAGCTGTATTTTCAACATTGTTTACTCGATCACATTTTACGAACCATTCAGTGACTGCAGGACATGCCACTAACATTACTGCTGCTTTAACTACTAATGCTATTATTGCAAGCTTTATTAGACAGTAGGTTGGACTCAAACCGGGGCATTGTTTTTCACTGGAAATTCTAAAGAACTAAGCACTGATTGTGTTGTTGTGGAGACTGCCCCCATCCCCAGCCTCTATGATTAATTCAACTGTCAGGATTCCCTGGGGGTCACATCTCCTGCATGGGTGTGCAATGTCTGTACGCACCCTGGCCACACCTCTTAAGTGGCCCTGGCATATTAGCTAATGGACAGCATATGATCTAATATATGCCATTAATGGCCAGCAGGGAGGGTCACTGCCCAGTGGACACCCAGGGACATGTGTGGCTGGTAGAGCAACACACAAGCACAAACTCACACACAGTCTTAGCTTCAGCTGTAACACTCACATATCTTCAGTGTGAATGCATTAATTACACAGCAACTTAAAGGGTAATTCTAGTTTATTACAACTTCCACCTTATTTTCATAGTTTTGTCCATCCTTTCTGTTATGATAACATTTTACTCACCAAAGTAATTCCTGAGGCTTGGGAACACAGCAACATCGCTACAAAGAAGTCCAATGGGTCAGATGATCAGATAGGATGGAAGCATACCCACTGTTTATCCAGATGATCTAAACCACTTTATGGGGATGTCAAACTGACAGTGAGAGCAAAACTGGTCTTCATTTTCTCTTCAGATTCTCTTCAAGTTTGTCTAACCCGTTGGTTTGTTTCCAACCTGTCTGACTTCTTGTGTTTCTTGACCTGTCACACTTCTTCGGTGTAATTTATTTTTCCTTTATCTATTTATTCATTTTGATTTTTATTTGTGTGTGTGTGTGTGTGTGTGTGTGAAGCACTTTGTAACTGTGTAAAAAGTTCTATATAAATAAAGCTTTACTTACTTACTTTTCGTGATGTCACCATGTTCCCAGATATCAGCTATTAGCTAACAATGTTATTATCAAGTACAATGTTATTGTGGACGAAACCTACAAAATATACCAAAGCTGTAACAAACACAAGTATCCTTTCAAAATGTCTATATTATTATATTGTTAGTAGGGCTGGGTATTGAACCAACACATTTTGGACCAAAATGTGTTGGTAGCACTGAGCACAGATTCATAACCTTCTGTACTTATACTATTTCAACCAGGAGAGACTTAGAAATAGAAAAAGAGGCTTAAAGAGTAGATAAATGAATGTTTGACATTGTGCACAATAGGAAGTTCAGGAAGAAATATGTGAAGAGTCTTTGGCAATTAGACCCCATCATGATGTCATTATTTTAAGGGGGTAGTGATGGCTGTACAGGAATATCCCCCCAATGGAGTCTAGACGCAGGTGGTGGTGGTGGTGGTGGTAATGAAGTGAAGGGCAATGCTGAAGATCTGGATGGATTGTGGAGCAGGACTTCTGATGAGCTCAGTGGAAGGACCCCTGGGTGCTGGTTGCGATGAGAACTGGAGGTGAATGGAGGAGGGTCGCATCGATCTGACACTCCCCCCAATGGAGTCTAGACGCAGGTGGTGGTGGTGGTGGTGGTAATGAAGTGAAGGGCAATGCTGAAGATCTGGATGGATGAAATGTGGAGCAGGACTTCTGATGAGCTCAGTGGAAGGACCCCTGGGTGCTGGTTGCGATGAGAACTGGAGGTGAATGGAGGAGGGTCGCATCGATCTGACACTGACAGCAGCAGAGAGAGGTGAGTTTGACAGTCTCACATGTGTATATAAGTTTTCTGTTGTTATTATTATTATTATTTTTAATCTCATTATTACCTGACGCTTTGGCAATATTGTCTTTGTTACCTTCATGCCAATAAAGCATACTGAATTGAACTAAATTGAATTGAATTGAGAGAGAGAGAGAGAAAGAGAGAGAGAGAGGAAATAAATGAGTATCATGAAGACAGTCTTCCTGATTGAACTTTTGCTAAGCTCCATGTTTAGATATGTTATTGTTATTATGTTCCTGATTAGCCTGGTTCCAGATCTCTGAATCACTGCCCACACCATCAGTTTTGTCAACGGTCTGCTGTCTGCTGTTGTGCCAATTGATGGCTATTTAGGTTGACTGGAGAAACAGTTGGCCAATCAAAGTTTTGTAGTCAGGCTTTAGAATGGGGACGTCATCCAGTGAGCTTTAAAGGTTGGTTTAAGTTGACTTACAGAGATAACAACTCTTAAAGCAGCTATAATCGATATTTCTATAATAACATTGTGAAAATAATGCATAATGTGACAGGGGTCGCTCGTGGTGATGAACCTACAGAGAATTATCAGCTGAACCTGCAGCTCCCCTCGTCCTTACGGAGCTTTATAGAGTTTCAGCTCATTGTTTATCTGTCCGGCCCACAACTTTACTGTTCTGGTTCCCTCTCAGTGCTCTCATAGCATCATTTTCAGAGAAGAAGCTGTAAAAAGCCACTGTCCACTACCTGCTCAACAGCAAACAGCAGACAGGCCCAGTTAGAGACCAGCAGGTGAACATAGTGCAGCATTTAGCAGCTAAAGAGCCAGATATTTCCCTGAGGAGTTGGTAGAGACCAAAAACAGAGCTAACAGAGAGGGAATACTGGACTTAGATTCATCAGGTGACACAAACACCTGACTGCTTTACTGTAAACCGCTCACACTAATACACACATACACACTCCATACCCTGCTAGTGCTGTGTCTCAATTTGGATTCTTCTGTTAGTACACTTTCATGTAGTACACTGTGTACGCTATGTACTTACTTGCATAGGTCATGAATTTTGAAAGGGTGGTGTTGTTGTGAAATTACCGGAAATTACGATCGCAACATTTGACCGCTTCTTCTTCTTCTTCTTCTTTTTAATGGTGAATTGCAGCCAGGCGGAACCACCAAAATATCTGCCGGCTTGTTTACTCACTTGACTTCAATTCAGTTTTATTAAGAATGAATAAAAATTAACATGATATTTACTTTTAGTGTGGTGTAACAATCGCAACCGCGGTCGCTGTTTTCATAGGATGGTGGTCCCACCCCTTCCACTACGTAGTCAAGATGGTGACCATTGAGGGTAAGAAGTGTCCAGCGTTCCACACTCAACTTTCTGACCGTTATGAGTACACCATCCGGGTACTCATAGTGCACTGCATTTAACCATAGCTGTCAGCGTGAACGCACTTATGCACTCAGAATAGCAAGTGTAAGTACAGAAGAATGCGTATTGAGACACAGTTTAGGACTACTAGAACAGAACAGCTGAACACCAGGTGCACTGTATGTGTGGTTTGATAATCCAGATGTGTGATCATGTAGATTTGATCTCTGTCCATCAAATGGATCCTCACATTGTATGCAGTGGATTTGGGGGGTCAAACACTCCAATCCCCTCTGGTGTGTGATCTCAGGTGCAAGGGTCAAATGTATGTAAACCCAAATAGTGTGTTTCCACAGTGATGAGATGGGTTTGTCAAGAGGCTAAGGTGCTTTAATCCCTTCAAAGGCTTCGGCTGGATCCAGGCAGCCACTCCAAAGTGTTGGGGAGGAAAGGCCGAGCTGTGTTTTCTTCACTGGGATTTATTCACTGGCTCAACAGACAGTGTGTGCACATGATTTTTATGTGTGGAGCATTTGTGCTCACAGTGCCTCAAGCTAACGGATTAGCCCTTTACTGGCAGGCTCCAGCATGCTTCTCATGTTCAACGAAAGAGTTCTGTCTGGCTCGCTTTCACTTCACAGGGTGTTACAGTTTCTCTCTGTCCACAGTTTCATCGTCCCAGATGAAAATGCTATACAAAATCACACTGATATTTGAAATGATGCAAACGGAAGCTACGGTTTCTGAATGATAGCAAATTAATTGTTGTGATCTTTGTTAGGATCACAATGGGTTCAAATTCTAAAACAGGGTCTGCAGATACTCATTTATCTTGAATATAGATAGTAAACTCTAGGAACTCTTAATGAGGGATTCAAGTTATCCAAGCTTGTGGAGTAGCATGGATGTCTCTATAATGGAATTAAAAAAACACTGCTAGCCTTTTTTGCTGCCATTAAGAAACATAAAAAAACAACTCTATACTGAACCATCCTCAAATGCTTCTCGTGAATATATAATCCTTATGGTGTTGTAAACAGTATTAGAAGAACGTTTTTATGAACCACATGGGATTTAGATGATCATTTTTTCATCTTTGGTGTTTAGCAATCATATCTGGTGTTTCAGCACTGCACTTCCCAGAATTCACTTGTCAATCCACAGCATCACTTCTGGTGCACAACGAACTTGTTTCAAAGTGTTTCAACAGCAAATTGACTGGGCTGACTCGCCGATGCATTTTATCAATAAATAATTCAAAGCAGTAAATGGACATTGACAGGCGTTTTTCACGTCCACTTCATGTCACATTCCAGGTTACTCAGAGAACCCAGTTCACGCAGGTAATCAGAGAATGTCTTTACATGCTGGTTACTTTAATTTCTTTTATATATGCAGCAGATCAGTTATCAGATTTGTCCTCTATCCCTAACCTTATTTTGGAAGCATTTCTTGATTATTTTAACTGTATTAGTGAAGACGCTGCTTCCTGACTTGTTTTTTAGTTTAGTTAGTTGTGTGTGTGTGTGTGTCGGAACAAATTGAAGGTGCTGTGAAAGGACAGAGAGAGAGACAGAGCACAGCTCTTCCTCACAGCACCAAAGTGTCTGAATTTAACAAACACTTTTACAGTTCAGCTGTGGAAACTGACTTTTTTAGACTTCTAGAGGCTACTTTGTCAGTTCAGTTTTAGTCATGAAATTATCTTAAATACGAGAATGGATCACTTATAATTACCTCTCCTTTCATTCAGCTGTCTGCGGTCTATTGTTATACACACTTGTAAAAAGGTGAAGAAACTCAGGGCAATACATGCCCAAGAAATCAATGTTGTACAGGAGAAATCTAGCTTGGGAAATCTGGTTTCTCTAATCCCCAACCCTGGTTTCAGAAACCAGGTTTCTCATTTACATTTAAGAAATCAGCTTACTGGACAAAGCCGACTATAACCTGGTTTCCTAAGTGCATGTACAGTAAATGCACTGACTGTCATGGCTTACTGGGACACTGGAATAGAACAGAGCCATCGTTAATGTCATTAGTAACACCTGTGCTTTTCATACTATGACAAATCAAAATGTCTGCTGGGAAAAAAGACTTTCTATGAAAATGCTGTGTATTTTTACTTGAACCCTTTGAATTTTTGAATCAGTGTAACTGTGTATAAAAACTACTTTGCTTACCTTGCTACCATAAAACCCTTTTAAAGGGCCACTTTCTAAAGTCTGATTAAATAACCCTGATGAGGTCAGCTTGGGCTTTGAGACTACACATATATAACAGAAAGCCTGTGTTACAAACTTGGGGTGCAGCGTTTGAAAGACATGGGCATTTACCAATGAAAGATGCTATCCAGTTGCATTATGGGATATGTAGGGTCCAGTGTTTTTGGAGCTTAAATCACACAAGGGACTAAGAGTCAGGATCTCGGCCTCATTGACCCTTCTTCTGTCTCTTATGAGTTCCCCAGCTTTATGGAATACAATATCACTGGAGTGTCCCTTTAAACACATGGTTTGACACGTAGAAATGCTCAGTTCTTCCAAAACCAAAAGCAGTGCACAAAACTGACAAAGCTTAACTCATGGTAAATATGTTGCTGGATCCCTATAAATATGAAAAAATGTATTTTGAAAATATACAGCTTTATTGAACAGATAAATTGAAACAGTGTCTGTGTGTCTGTGTGTGTATCATCTGATGTAGATGGGGTTCTGTCTGAAGTCCAGTGAGTGCAGGGCAGTGGCCAGGGCTGCATACAGGTGAGAGCTACTGAACCTCAGACAGTACACTGGGCTGCTCACTGGGTCTGAGCTCAGCTGGAAGAACTGCACAACAAACAAAACATGAAATCACATTACAACAGCATTACGTTTATTATTTCACATCTGGAATTCAGCTCATAAAATTATGTTTTAAACGTGTCTTCAAAGCATGTGATGTACCGTACCTAATTTACATTGTACGTATATACCACAGTCATGTATTTCAACCTGAGGATATACTGTACACACCTGTAGGCATTCAGTCTGCCGTTTGTCCCAGAGTCGTACGACACCGTAGTACGAGGAGCCGCTGGCTATCATGTGATTTCCGTCTGTCTGGATGCAGTACAGAGCGCTGTCATGAGGCTCCTCCCACTCCATCACACACTTCCTGTTGGAAAGGAGTTTACACACATATTGAGATAAACAGGACCTTTTTTCCCCTGCTGTAGTGGCACCACATAATGTCTGATTCTTGAATGTTTTTAACTTGAAAATGTACTGAAGACATTCAATTCAATTCAATTCAGTTTTATTTATATAGCGCCATATCATAACAAAGTTATCTCAGGGCACTTTTTCGAGTAGAGCAAGTCTAGACCGACTCTTTATATTTACAGAGAGAGAAGACATCTGTAGAAGTGCAAAGTCAAAGGCAATTAGACTTCTTGAAGACGCTTCTTCCTTGGAAAATCTTCACAGACGTGCTGGAGAGACAGTTCTGCGTCTGGGGATTTGCTGTTTTTCCTTCTTATTTTCTTATCCAGACGCATTTATGCCTTTTGGCAGATTAAAGGTATGTTGTCTATCATTTACATGTAGCAGCTCTTCTCAAAAGTATAGGAATATATTTTTGAGGGCTTGTCTTTAATCGGTGTACCGTACAGACCATAATTATTAAAACAGAGAAACATTTTTTGTTCTGTTAGCCCTGTGCTCCTGCACATTGGATTTCAAATGAAACAGTGACTTTGATGTAAAAGTGTTGTATTTAATATTTGAAATCCTTTGTAGTCAGTGACCCCATCATAATGTTCTGATGCAGTTATTTGAGTTTAGCTGTGTTTTGTTTATAGGCAGTTGTTGATTTCCAGAGGAATTCTGTGAATGAACTGATCCATTTAAACCCAAGTAAATATTCATTCATTACACATTTATGTTTGGCAACCGGTTCTGCTAGTAATTAATTGGAATGAATTAAGTGAAAGTAACAATTGAACACTGTCTCCATTTTCTCCATAATGAGTACCAAATAACATCCAAGGAACCTTCCTATAAATTTACAGTTACATAGCAGTATCTTTTCAGGAAGTTAAAGGAAAATATCAGATCCATGAAATAAAGTGATACCAGCTGATTCAGCATCCAAACATACTTTCAGTAAGTGTCATGATTCCAAGTGTCTGAATCTGGGTCACTGGGGAAAAATAGTAAAATTGGCAAAAATGTACAAATCAAAAATCTTCCAACTGAGATAACTGAAAAAGTGAGACCCACAGAGATCACCACAAATAAAAGTTTAAAACAATCTGCACTGCATCAATACAGCTGAGATTACATCTCTGTGTGTATAGGTTTGGAGAAAACGCTGAAACTCCATCTCTTGTTTACAGGAAAACTCTATACTGTAGTTAACAAGGAGGTGTGTGTGTGTGTGTGTGTGTGTGCAGCAGGGGGCTGAGTGAGCAGCAGAGCAGGGTGGTGGTGGCTGTGGTTAAGAGAGGGGAAGTATTTTGGGGATAAGTATTTTCTGCCAATAGACATCGATCCTCCATTAGTGCAGCCTCATCAATAAGTGATGGAGAGACACCAGGGGCAGACAATGGGGCAGCAGAGACGTCTGGAGTTTCTCTCTCTCTCTCTCTCTCACACACACACACACACACACACACACACACACACACACACACACACACACACACACACACTTCTTGTGAAGTTTTAATTTAAATTGTACTCACAATAGTAGAATAGCGTTTAAACTCAAACTGAATGGAGGCATAGCAATCTAAGAGGGTGGGTGATTATATTCATGAAATTAATAAGGATATTTTTATCAATATCACAATATGGCAAATGTATAAAAAACAAATCACACATCAAATAATCAAACTGATGTCCAAAGCAATAAACCGTGTTCCACTGTAATGCAATACATGAGTCAAAAATCTTGGTTGAATGGTTGGAATCATTCATTTGGTCATTTGTAGAAGGATAACATGATAACATCATATAGTCACAGTATGATTCAGCTAAAAGTCGATAAATGATAATATTGAATTATTTGCCAGCCTTACTTTTAGTGTTGGAACAACTCACTCCTCCATATCTGGATACTATTGAACCTCATTCCAATGTACAAAATCATTTAAGTTATTTCTCCTCTCAGTGTTCCACCTATTAAAAGTTGTGATTTGTGAAAATAAACTTTAATTATGAATTATGTAACACTATATCTGATATCCATCATAAAATACCCGTCATGTCTTTTTCATGTACAGTTAGGGTTGGGCGATATGATGTATACCAGGACACAATCCAGACAACCTGACAACCTGGATGACCCTGGGAGCCTTTTGGGGCTGGTTAGGTTTGACCATATGAATTATTGATATCTAAAGAGGGACCCCCCTCTGCCAACCTTCACCCCAACCCAACCCCTTTCAAGGTCCCTAGAGCAATCTGCCAATCAGATCTGATTTGTCTTACTTGACTGATCCCCCCGAAAAACAGCCTGAAACCCCTCTAACCCCTGCTGTCCAAAATAAATGCTGCCCTCCCCAACCGTGTTAGAGACCCTGCCGACATATAGTGAAGTGAGGACTGCTGCATCAATATGGACACCACAGGTTAGCTCCCTGTGCTCACGCTGCTGGAAATAAAATGCTTGGAATAATTTTTATACCATGGTCTGAAGTTTTCCATCCTGACAAGAAAACCCAAGGAAGGGAACTAAGGAGATTTTTATGAAAATGGTCAAATTTAAACATAGCAGATATTTTCATAAAGTAACCAAACTATGTGCAGGAATTCCAGATGTTTTGGATCTGGATCTTCATCCTCCAGGAGATTCAGCCTCTCCTCTCATCTCTCTCTCTCCCTCTGTTTGTTTTCTTCTAGTGAGTCTGTGTAGTCTGTCCTCTTCCAGGTTCCATGGTGGAGAGGAGGTCATGTGGCTCAGGTCCTATTCTATTTATATATGTTTACAATCTATCTATAATTTTGTCATCCTGATTGTCCATACTGTCATTTTATTATGCTGGTCTATTCTGTAAACATGCCATTTATTTCCTGTCTTTCCTGGGACAGGGATCCCTCCTCTGTTGCTCTTCCCTGAGCTTTCTAACATTTTTCCCCATTGAGGGTTTTTTGGGGAGTTTTTCCTGATCTGAATCGAGGGTCTAAGGACAGAGGATGTTGTATGCTGTACAGATTGTAAAGCTTGTTTGTGATATGTGATATTGGGCTATACAAATAAAATTGACTTGACCTGAATTTGCAGTAATATCTGCCAACTGACTGGGTCTCTCAAGATTTATGTCTATGAGATAAGAGTAAAATTTTCACTTGGCATTGTGGGTTTGATTCAGGTTAAAAACATTAGTAATCGTTATTAGTAATCATAAATACTTGTATTATTGCTGAAATTTAAGGAACTCCTTCCATTTGGTCAGTTAGTCACAAAGATAAGGTCAAGTGTTTGGAGTTTAAGTCAACTGTATTGTGGTCTGAAGCCACACCATAGACAGGATTTTAGAAATACTGTTTTTATCTTTTGCAATTCAACAGACATTTCAGTCGCTTTCATCTCTTACTCTGACAGTTCAACTGATTTCATGGCTTAGACATTGTCTGACATTTCAGCTGCTTTTACCTCTTACGCATCAGCCAGCAGTTCACCTGCTTTCAGCTCCTACTCTTCAACTATTAGTTCTACTAACTACTTGCATGATTTACATACAAACTGACAATTCAACTGCCTACTGGGCTTAAAGTAGAAACTAACATTTCAAGTGCTTTCAGTGAGTACACCTTAAATGACACTTCAACCCCTTTTAAATGCTTACACTTCAACTAACACTTCAACTCCTTTAAGTGCTGCAACTTAAATTGCAATCCCAAACAACATCTCACAAGCAAACATTTTACTGTTGACAGAAAACTTACCTTTTTCTACTTAATTTATTTGTTGTAGTCAAAGTAGTCAAATTTAACATATTGAGTCTAAAATATTGGAATCAGTGAAAACCAATGAATGAAAACCAATAGAGGACACTGTGCTTAATGGTACCTTTGGACTCAAGCATGTTGCGGCAAAGATCTGAAGCACTGTACAGTAGGTGTCACTATCTAAACAGATCCTACATTCACTGACATACATTGTAGATGAAAATACATTAGGACCATTGGTTAATATAGTTTTATAGCTTACAGAATGTAATGTGTATTTATGGTCACAAGATAAAATCCTAAGGAGCACTGACTGCTGCACTAACAGTTCAAGTTGAACCCGACAAAAGAGAGATGGTGGCGTACCGTGGGCTGAGTCGGAGGTCCCACAGTCGAATAAAGGTATCATAGCCGCAGGTGAAGAGCTGGAATGGAGACTCAAACACCATGTCCAACACACCAGCACCACGACGAAACTGTGAGCCCAGGCTGCACACACACTCTGACCTGGTGGAGGAGACAGGGATGGAGGAGGATGAAAAGAGACGAGAAATGAACATGTGGAATTCGTGTTTTCATATTTATCACATATGAAATGTGGAGAATGAAAGAATAAATGTGACAAAATTATTTTCATTTCATTCCTCATCAATGGACAGTGAAATAAATAAATAAGTGCTGAAATGTATCAATCTGCAGTTTGGCATTATTTAAAATGTGTTTCACTGGGGTTTTTTTTTTATACTTTGCTGAATGGCTATTTCGTTTCATTATGTACTGTACGTAAGTGTAAGAAAACACTTGTGTGGCAACAGAAATACATCATCTGCAAAGAGCGGAGAAGCGATTCTGACACTCTCCTCCCCCCAGCTGTGCCTTAAGATCCTATCCATGAAGATCACAGACAGAAAAGAACAGAATCGGTGACAAGGGATGCCCCTAATTTCCTGGAAAATCAAATGAGAAACTGTTTATGGCTAAAATGGGAATGTCTGTTTTTGTGTAATCCAGTGAATTAAATAATTGACAATTCATGAAACTTTATCACACTGATCAACTTTATATAGACTCAAGGTATATACTGTATTGTCAAATCGCCCAAATTGCAAAATTTGTCATCACTACAGGCTTCTTCCTGTTTAGACGCACAGACGGCTTGAGCTTATCCCACCATACACTGGGTGAAAGCCTGCACAAAAGCCTGGACACATTTGATCAAATACTTTAAAATATAAATGCTATCATATACTCTGATGAAGTGAGGTAAATTTACATGGCCAGATAAGCACAATTACTATTAATTATTATTATTACTACTGTTATCATTGCTGTCATCATTATTTGTTAGTACCTTTATTACAACATTTGAAGATATATTTTCTGTCAACAACAACAATGTGTTTACTTGGACCTGGAATCAACACTGACAGAGTGTTGTCTGTGTGTCACTGAGCTTGGATTAGTGAACATGGGACTGGGGACATACATAAATTGTGTGTATTTACAAGTGATAATAAAGTTTGTGTGTCTGGGTTGATGTGGTGTGACCTGTGTGTGTGTGCGAGTCAAGCTCCAAGCAGCACCATGCTCTTGTGATCACAGCTCTGTCCCGCTTGCTCCTCGCCTCTTGATTATTGGAGAATAACTTGCACTCAGCAGGGCGGATTATTGCAGAATAACTGTCTCTTTGTTGCCATTTAATACCCTCCATGACCGTGACTGTGTGCGACTCTCGCATGTTTGATACCTGCCCCGTAGCAACCATTTAAAGGAGGCCGCTGGCCTTGGTGACCAAGCAGCCCTGCGCTTTGACTCGTGCCCCCCTCCCTTGCCCTGGAGCTCAATCCGCAGGCTCGGGCTGGTAATTCCAAGCCTTACCCCAGGGGGCCTTCTTATTGGACCAGGGCTTTCCCCACAGGGTGCCTTATTGGGTGAGAGCTTTCTCATTGCCAGGGTCTCATGACTAAGCCCGGGCCAATGGGGAGTCTGTGATGAGGCTGAGTTTGTGTCTGTGTGGGGTAGTGACCCCTCATTTTCCCCTTACCACTAAAACCAAGGAGCTTAGCACATGCCACACAAAAAGAAACTCATTCAAGCCAAAGGGATATGAGCCTGTTCATTCATAACTAAATAATGATGTCTCCATCACAGCACCACTCTAACTAAAAAGAGATCATCAATTCATAACCCTACCCTCTGAAATCCTTCAAACAAGATGATTACAATCTTACGCTGCTCTAAAGAAACGGTCAAAAACAGTTACAAACACACTTATGTGAGAGGAAAATAAAAGCTAGGTTTCCATAAAATGGACCTGACATCTGTGTTCAGATCTTAAAGCCAATAATAGCACCATGCGATGAGCTGGTGCACAGTGCAAAACAGCAGGGATTCTCAAATTGTTAGGTCACTGGCTTTTATGGGCCGCGTGTGATTACAGGATGGAGGCATAAGCATATAATCTGTCAAAATGACTGCATCTGTTAGTGAGCAGCGGCGCAATGTTCTGATCTGACCATCCCTTCTATTGCTTGTCTGGGTCCATAACGTTGAATACCTTAGTCTGGCCTCGAGCATGCCTGACTGGAAAGTGTCACATGGATGGCTCTAAAACATAGCTGACTGGCTGAGTCATAACCATCGCATACAGTCTGTCCTAAAAGGAGGAGAACACACCATCAAAGGCTGTAAGCTGTAAATATGTCGATGTCAATATGTCAGTAATGCTCCATTGGTATTAAAAGACTGCAAAACAGCATATTCTTAAATATGAAGTAAATAAAAACTCTTGATTAAGACAGGTGCAGCCTGTATATCATGAAATCAAATAGAGCATTAGAGCCTGCAGTGCAGTTTAAGCTTTTCACGTCTCATTTATACTTAGTCAAAGACTAACTCTACTTGCAAGTTTTACATGTGAAATGATTACCATTGCATTCATTTAGCAGACACTTTTGTTCAATGCAACTAACAATAAGTGCATTCGACCTCTGAAGGAACAATCACAAATTGTTAGTGCATGAAAAGGTGGGTTTTCAACTTGCGGTGAAAGATGGGCAGTGACTCTGCTGTCCTGACTTTAGTGGGTAGCTCCTTCCACCACTGTGGGGTCAGAACAGAGAAGATGAGTGACCACAGGGTCCTCTGAGTGATGGGGCGACCAATCGTCCAGAGGCAGAGGAGCACAAAGGTAGCACTAGGGTGTAGATTTTGACCAATGGCTTGGAGGTAGGAAGGAGCAGTTCCCTTCACTGCCCTGTAGGCAAGGGTATAGGTTGGGTTTTAACACTGGCAGGGCTAGTTGACCAATATGCACATTATTGTGAGTGCATTTGCCTATTGTGTGTACACACACACACACACACACACACACACACACAAAGAAACTGAAACAGAACGGTTGCTTTATGCAATTTGTATTTGCTTTTATAACTATGCCAAAACAGGACTGTTTTAGATCTAAAGGTATCTGTGTCTCTGTGCAGCTCAGGCTGCTGCTACCAGGATTACATGATAGTCATGAGCGACATTCACAGACAAACTAATCAGGTGGACTAATAGCTGGCTAATTTACCCCATATATATTGTCCATAATATATTAAATATTAATATATATAATATAATATAATATTATGAACATATATTATATATTAAAGTTGAACATGCTGAGGCTAACTTTGCACATAAATAATGTCCCTGAGGGGTGGGATGGTGTTAGTTTAATAAGCCTTTAATTAACGTTAAGGCTACACAAGCTACTGATGTGAAAGATGATAGTACTTCTTTGCTCAGCTTTAAATACAAAACATTCTCATAACCCCCGCTGTTTCTAACACTTCTTAGAAAAGGACAGATGTCCTCCATCTTTTGCTTTTTTGGGGGCATTTTAACATTACAACGTTGGTAGCTAACACGTTACTCCTGAATTTATATATAAAATCAAATGACAGATGCTAGTTATGTTCATCAAAGACAATATTTTTTACTCTGTGATGTTTAAAATGTTTAAACTATAAATACCAACCATTTCCCCACATTTCATTTATCTCACAGACATACACCCAGTGCTGCAGCTAGCTGACAGCATTCGGCCTGAAGGTTGCCAGATCATTGAGTCAGTATAGCTATATTTCACTCTTTCACTCTTCATACTTTTTATAGCAAACACACAAACCTGGCAACTCTGCATGGGCCTTACAGGTTAACTCTAAAGTTAAAATGACACGATCATTTGAGATTGTTAAAAATATTGCAGGGGACAATTCAGTAGCCTTTTGCCTTTACATTGGTACGGATATGTCCCTACCGTCTATACCCAATTGTCTATGTTTGTAGCCAGCACCAGAGTCTTGAACTAGGTGTGAGCTGCAACAGGGAGCCAGTGAAGGGAACAGAGAAGAGGAGTGTCGTGGGAAAACCAGCTGCAGAGGTCTAGTGGCAGGTCCAGGGGTTCTGGAGAGGAGAAAGTTGCAGGTGGGAGATGACAAGCACCTGGGTGAAGCCCTAGGCTGCCTCTCTGAGGAGGGAGTGTCTACACCCAAACAGTCCGTAAACGTCCCTCACAGTTTAAAGACCGGCATCCTGCTTCAACTTCGACCTATGGTATAGTTGTGTGCACAGTTTTCCTGTTTTTTATTATTATTTTTTATTACTGACATCTCAGGTGCTCTCACTTTCAGTTTGACCTCCAAATAGAGTGGTTTAGATCATCTGCATAAACTGTTGGTTTATTTCCAAACTCTCTGATTGTCTCACTGCTTGTGTTTCTTGTTTTCTTTGTTGTAGTAATGTTACTGTGTTCCCAGATCTCAATTACTTAAGTGAGTGTTAGTCATGGGACTTATAAATCACCATAAATACTAAATACACAAAACATTACAATCATAGGTCACAAGTCAGATTCTACCCTGACGAGACAAGATAGATAACACATTTGGGGAATTAAAGCATACTATACTGGAAAGAAATTGTGCAACTTATTTCATTTTGACGGACTGGACAATGTAATCATAACAGACACACCAGAAAAGTACAAGAAATAGGACCCAGGTTGTAACCATACCCCCAACCCTAATGAGCCTGATGTAAAAATTGCCATTAAAATGACAAAGATTCAAATGGAAATCATGTTTTTTGAGAGGAATGACTTTGCTGCTTGAGAACGAAGCAATTTGTGCTGCAGTGTGGCAGCTACTTTGTGAGATGGGTAGACTGGTGGCCCTAGGGGGCACAGACTTAGTGATTGTTATGAAGCGGCTACTGGCTGTGTGACATACAGGGTCTAAGTCCTGATTTCAGCCTGTCTGGTCTCACTGCAGGAGTCAGGTTGGCTTTAGGGGCCACACACACACAAGTTGTGAAAGGAATCATTAATGAATTGACAATGTTGAGAAAAAAAAACAGAAGAAGCTGAGGGCATTATCCTTTAGTATGGGGACAGCTAAAGAAAAGCAGTGTGTGTGTTTTTGTGACAGAACTTGTTAAGTTAAGTCTGAGCTCTAAACAGGAGCCTGGGGACGCACTGGGAAACAGGCCCTTTCATCAAAAGCTGTCAGACAGGTAGAGAAAAGAAGCCCTGCTGAGGTTTTTACTTGATAAAACAAACAGAGGGAGCCACGCAACCAGCTGCACATCCACCCAAGGTACCCTGCACCCCTGAGCTGCAGCAGGAATGTGAGCTTTCCTGGCAGAGACAGTAGAGAGGAGGGACGCTGGCTGCCGGGACCCATCAACAATAACACTTGCAAAATGTCACATACATGCGTGCACTGCAAAGACAATGCCATTGCAATTTGTATAACAGAGCGTCCACCCTGACGCAGACATTTCACCCTGCTCTTTTCAGTTTCAGGAATGTCAGGAATCCTAGCCTGACCATTTGATTGTAAAAAGGAGGGCTCCCTTTCTGAAGGAACAGAGGGGAATCTTGGGAGTTGGGAGTGATGGTCAGGGTCCCTTCTCTTTGATGCTTTTTTCCCCCTCTGTGTTTAGCCATGAGCGAAGACAGTGTGAAAAGTTGGGGTGCTGCTCCAATGGCGCCACTTGTGTGGGATCTCCCTCTATATGGCTGATCATAAGACCTCTTTGTGCCATCGAGATGAAAAAAAGACACAGAATTAATTGCAACGGAGGAAAAAAGAAAAAGTGTTAAGTGAAATTAAAATCAAAGCAACAAGAGCTCAATGGGAGCCTGGGCTTTATGACCCCCCGTTTTTTTTAAGTGTTACCATGCAATTTTTCTGACCAATATTGTGATTGTGATCTAAATTGCGATTATTTAAAAAAGAAAGTTCTACATAGCATTAAACAAGATGAGTGTGTTCCAATCACCAAACTTAGTTCTACATGAAAAAAGCTTCAGATCATTTCCTGGTAAACCTGACTAAAGTTGTTCTCATAGCAGCTGAAGTTGACGGTTGTTGTCTAACTTATGACAGCATGTTAGGACTTTAAAGTTAAGTGTCTCTTTGGATTTAAAGATTGCACTCTTTCAAATCGCAGTCTTAATGTAAATGATGAGCCCTAACGACAACTTGTAAAACATCATGTCAAAAAGAACATTTCTTCTTTGATCTGATTTGATTCAAGTGAAGAATTATGACATAACAGTCAAGACTTCTGTCTGTCCTTCAACCTGTAAACATTTCTACCACTGTTTTCCAGAGACAGGAAGGGACTGCTGGAATCCCTCCTGGAAGCTTGCGGTCTCTTTCCTGTGATCTGGCGGTGGCAGCAGCTGTTTTTCTGGCTGTTGTTTGGCTGCAGGTGTAACAGTGTCTTCTTTATGTTTTGGCTGAGATGGATCGAATTAATCAAAGGGACTTGCAGTTGTGCTAATGCACAGGGTTTGAGGCTCATGCTGGTGGCTGCTGCTGGAGGGTGTGTGGGGGCAGACGGGGGGGTGTCATGGGAGCAGACGGTATCTGCAGTGAAGGTATTACAGGAACTGAGGGCGAGCCAGTGTGTTTACAAGTGTGTGCAAGTTATTATTCCTCACAACTGAGACATTAACACATCGGGTATTAATTTCAAATGGAATGAGGCAATTAGCATATTAAGAAATCTATTCAGATATTTGTATAAATAATTCTTAACCATAAAATAATATTTCTGAACAACTTCCAGTTTGAGAAAACATTTTGAAAAATGAAAAATACTAATCATTCATTTGTTCTACTGTCATCATACATCAGCATGTTATGACTAACATTTTATCTCCTCACAGTCTTTGCTTTTCTGGCCCACAGTAACATGTACACTATTTAACCAAAAGTGTACTTGTGTCCTGGTTTGGGCCCCTCAGTTCTGGGTTGAGTTCAGTTCAGTGAAGACTTCTGCCATGTTGGAAATGCTTTGGAAATGTTCCAGGTCTGACCTACCAAGATCAACCCTGTGTAGTATTGTATTTTAACCTTCTTACCTGAGGCCTGTACTACGAAGCAAGTTCAACATACCCAGGATATCTTTTCGTTATGTGGCTTCACTGAGCCTAACAATCGCGATCACACTAAGTGGTCACACGACGCTGGTTATCAACTCGATAAGTCAACCCAGTGTTTCCCAATCTAGCCATGAGCGCGTTCACATGAAAGAGGCGGTGTTTGCAGCATGTGACCAATCACAAACATGACAGGTGTACTGGCAGCAGAGCGGCATACTTTACAAACGAAGAGCAAACTGTAATATTAGAGAAATACGAAGAATTTAAACATCATCCAGGCTAAAAGCAACACAGCTGCAGCTGCTGAATGCAGGAAGGACAGCTGGCAAAAAAACCCTTAGTTCTGATGAAGAGAAATCTTAATGCTCCAGCATACAACGATATTTTAGACAGTCGTTTTCTTCTAACTTTGTGTCAACAGTTTGAGTTTGTCCCTTTCCTGTTTCAACATGACGATGTCCCCGCTCACAAAGCAGCTCCATAGAGAAATGCTTCTCCCAGTTTAGTGTGGAAGAACTTGACTGGCCTGCGCAGAGCCCTGATCCCAACCCCATCCAACCCCTTTAGGATGGACTGGAACGCTGGCAGAGCAGCACATTAATGACCACGGTGTCACTATCACATGATCAACGGACACATATGGCTGGAAGGTTTGGGTGTCCACACACGTACTTTGTTCAGGTGTCCACATACTTTTGGCCTTGCAGTGTATATGCCATTAAATGCTTGAAATTGACTTTTCTTAATTTGGTATACAGACAATCTTTGGAAACCCATCCTCAAATTCTTCAGTCTTTAGTAGTAAAGATGGAATCAAAACATATTATTCAAGATTCAGAGAGATAACTAATACCTAAATTCTTCTGACTGTAGAATCTAAACATTTATTCAGAATCGGTTGGACAGAGGTGATAAAGGCTCAACTGATTCTTGAAATCCAATACATTATGTGAGTGTGAGTGCAGTGTGAGTGCAGATTAAAGCAGTAAGCTTCAATGTACACGATAACAGTAAATATGAACAATGCACCCTGATCACCCTCACCCTGCACCCATCTGACTGTACACCCACACACAGCCTGGTATGCTGCTCTCAGCTGTTTATCAGATGGAAAATCACAATGGGGGATTGTGTGTGTGAGACACTCTCAAGGTGACTGTTTTCAGGATGTATTATGTAAGGATGTTAGCAGCAAAGCCATTTCACCCTCAGGCTCTGACCACAATGAACCTGCCTATCTGCCATTAATATTTGGACTGGAAACAACTTTTTAAAGGTAGACGAAGATACGATGGAAATTCCCTAGTTGGGCCAAAGACCAGGTATGATGCACTTTGTCAGTGGGGAGTTTAGGGGTCAATTTGGATTTTGATTAATGTTTCAAAACCCACGTCAGTACCGCTATTCAGTTTTATTTACATAGCGCCATATCATAACAAAGTTATCTCAGGGCACTTTTTCACAATAATAAGGGCACTAGTAAGACGATATTCTTTAATTTGACAAATATTGCCCTTCCTGACTTGTAATGATGCAGACAGGCTAATTCATGCCTTCATTTCTCACAGATTAGCCTGCTGTAATGGATTACTGGCAGGCTTCAGCTGATTCAGAAACTGGAATACGTAACATTGCTGACTTCATCTGTCTGTTAGAGAAACATTTTTTTGGCAATCAGACATAGGTGTCTTATCATTATATCTTTTTTTCTGACATGACAGGACCGTTGCAGAAACTGACCACAATGCTGGCATGATATTTAGTATCTGGTCCACAGAGAGAGTGCTGTCACAGCTGGAGAACAGTAATGATATGAAGGAAGAGTTCTCACTTCTCTCACAGGCTGCATCACTGATGGATTTTAGAACTTAATTAGTGACGCGTCTGTTTTATAATGTCTGACAGTGGCCAAGCACAGAAAGACAACATGTTAAGTTGGGGCTCACTTCATTACTATTTGCTCACATGCTGCATGTAAAGCTGGATATTGTTTTGTTTTTTTAATATAGTTTATGAAACTGATTTGACTTTCTTTGACAATAAGAGATAATAACTGAGTGATACATTTACTTGAGTTATCTTTAGAAGGCAACATGCACTTCATCTCTTTCCTTCTGTGTACTGAATCTACTACTGCTACTGTGTCTTCATGTTAATCTGACAACATTTAGTGAAGACTTCTGCCATGTTGGAAATGCTTTGGAAATGTTCCAGGTCTGACCTACCAAGATCAACCCTGTGTAGTATTGTATTTTAACCTTCTTACCTGAGGCCTGTACTACGAAGCAAGTTCAACATCCCCAGGATCTCTTTTCGTTATGTGGCTTCACTGAGCCTAACAATCGCGATCACACTAAGTGGTCACACGACGCTGGTTATCAACTCGATAAGTCAACCCAGTGTTTCCCAATCTAGCCATGAGCGCGTTCACATGAAAGAGGCGGTGTTTGCAGCATGTGACCAATCACAAACATGACAGGTGTACTGGCAGCAGAGCGGCATACAAACGAAGAGCAAACTGTAATATTAGAGAAATACGAAGAATTTAAACATCATCCAGGCTAAAAGCAACACAACTGCAGCTGCTGAATGCAGGAAAGACAGCTGGCAAAAAAACCCAGACTGTGTGAATGCGTAAATTAACAGGCTTATAATATCACTGCCCCGTCAGTAGTATTCCATTAAGTTAATGTGTTGCTTATATGTATTCTTATGGAGCGTATGACAATTTTAGCCTGATTCTTTCAGCTGCAACCACGGCAGTGTCAAACGGACTTGGGAGCAAATAAATATAAAAACATAATT
Organism: Macquaria ambigua; assembly: GCA_008360985.2. NCBI lineage: Eukaryota > Metazoa > Chordata > Actinopteri > Centrarchiformes > Percichthyidae > Macquaria > Macquaria ambigua. Next base: position 1,516 of record VMKM01001117.1, on the reverse strand, counting down.
TAGCGGTAAATAGGCTTACATTCATAAGTACAAAGCTTTAGTGCTTCAGTCAGTCTCTGTTGTAGGATGACACAGATAAGTCGGTCAATCCGACAAGAAACTATCTCTCATATAAAAAGAGTTCCTCTCATGATCCACGTACCAAGCTCCACTTCTTTTCTATTGGTGATGCCATTTTTCAAGAAAAGTGATTGGTCAGGTAGGCAGTGCTTTTGTACGTGTTGATCTGTTATCTCGAACATAACCTGCTCCGGAGCAGGTTTGCCGTGCAGCATAAGTTACCATGGCGATTTACCCCGGTAAGAAGTGAACCACCGTCGTAGTACTGAAAACCCGGAGTTGAACCTGAAGTTAGCTCGCTAACCGCAAATCCTGCTTCGTAGTACAGGCCTCAGGTCTCTTTTGCGTATCTTTAAGTATTATGGTGTGTTCCCACCAAAAGCGAATTGAGGGTTTCTGGTGGTGATATTATATACAAAGTCAATACAAAGATGCGAATAAACGCGAATTTGAGTCGGACGGCGCGAATGACGCGACTTCCGTGGCGCGAATAGATGAAATTCGCGTCTTCCGCCTATTTGTGTGAGTTGAAAATGTTCAACTCGGGCTATATATTCACGTGACCTGCCAATCATCCTGAATGAGTCACCAGTGGCAAGGTATCTGCAGCATAGAAAACATTTAATTTAACTGAGCTGTAGTGAACACACTGTGGGTGTCTACATAAAATATATGGCTGCACAGCTGCTGTCATCAATAATAAACATAAATGAATGTGAGTTTAAGTTACACAGTATGTAGATATATATGTGTATATACAATAACGTCGCTGTCGTATTTATGCCTGATTTAGATTACGTTATTTTGAGTGTGTGATAGAGCAGCTACAATGTTACCATAGCATAGCTCTGATCGATCTAAACTCCATTGAGAAAACAAGCATTTTAAAAGTTTTTTGCTTGTTGTCTTGTGGACAGACCTGACAAAGCATCAGTTCAGATTTTTTTAGAATTTGGCATCATGATGTAGTTATTTCGGCATCCTTTTGATATGTTTATTGCAATTAAATCACAGCAAAATCTGTTTATTTTGGGTTCATACCGCTGTAGTAAGCCATATGAAGCTGCCACTCACCGGAGACAGATGGACAGACGCTCTGCAGCTAAGACGGAACGCCTGTAGTTGGTGTCCATCTGAGAAATCTTGGCACCGATCCGAGCTAACAGGTCATCAAACTGGGCTCTGGTCAGCCTCAAGTAGCGCTGGAAGAGGCTGTCATCCAGACGCAGTTCCAGGAGAAGGCGGTGAAATTCACCGAGGTGTGTGCGCCTCCGGATGATGTTATGAACCCAAACACTATGGCGTTTAGTTTTCCAACGTATTTGAGACTTCCACAACAGGTACAATGCAGCAATATTAGTTATTTCGGCCATGGAAATAAACGTTGTTGGCACTCCGTTATTTTTTCCCGGAAGAGAAGGGCAAAACGGTTAATAATGGGTTTGTTTTTATTCGC